>CM049869.1:45842275-45872275 GCA_027474115.1 Schizopygopsis malacanthus | reverse complement strand
TTTTAATGCATCATTACATTACACTGCTATTTTTATTGAGCGTCTCACTGAACGTCATCTCAGGAGAACAGACGTCTGGAGATCCTCCGAAAAACTGAAATACCAAAATAAATGCACGGAATAGTTCACTTCAAGCACGGAGGAAGAACCAATTAAAAGTGCTGGAAAGTTTCTGACCACCAAGCATAGGTTTAATTAAAGTATTAGCAGGTGTCGTGTGAAATAATTGCTGAACGTTTCTGTTTCCTACATTCCATCTGTTCTTTGACGCACATAGAGAGCTCTCGGTTCGGGGGCACTCACTAGGTCCATCCGGAGAGGTGAGAGGAAAGATGTGATGATAATGTTTGTGCAGCTGGGATCTGTGATGGGATGGAGGTTGGCGGCGCGTGACGGTGCTCATGAATACTGTACTACTCATGAATCCTTCAGCTCCACACACTGAGATCACAGCAGCTTTAGAAAGCCTCTGAGATCCAGTATTCCTCACTAGAACATCTCGACCCGCTTCTACAGGACACTCTACAGTGGCGCAGTCGAAACTGTCATCGAGAGGTTTCTTCCCCCGCCGTTCCCAGGTCTTTGGGACTGTTGAGCGGGAGCAGCCCCAGCCGTCCAGCTCCTCATATTGCCAGACCCAGAAGCAGAGCGTTGCGACCCACACTCCCCCGCAGGAAGATCAGGGGGCGAGGCGGAACTCTAAGTCGGGGTCCTCAAAGCAGAAAGATCTGCGGACTGTAATTTTGTCTAAGAGGATCTCGGCCAAGTGGTCCTGACAATCACACCGTCAGGACCCTGAGGGCAGCCCACTCTGGGGAGGAGAGGTACACACCTCAGTATACGTGCCCGATCCTCCTCAGTGCCCTCAGGGAGCTTTACTGATACCCCTGCCACCCCTTGTGCTTCAGGGCTCAATAAGCTCCGACGAGCAAACTTTCCAGCTGCCGCCCGGCAACGGTATGGCATGGGAAAGCTCGTCCCTCAAGTAAGGGCGCTAGAGCAGTCAGATCGGTCGTTCTCTGCCGGTCATCTGCTTCAGGGCACTGAAGTGGCTCCTCTCATGTCTCACAATGGGTCCTGCACACTGTAGAGAGAGGTTACAGAGTTCAGTTTGGTTCACGTCCAACTCGCTTCAACGGGGTCATTCCTACACTAGTGGGCCCCAAGCAGGCTCTGGTATTGGAACAAGAAGTAGACACTCTTTTGTGGAAGGAGGCCATAGAATGTGTTCTTCCTCTTGAGACAGAATCAGGGTTCTATAGCCATTCATTAATCGTTCCAAAGAAGGATTGTTGGGGTGGGGGGGGGGGGGATGCGTCCGATTATAGATCTGCATTTACTGAACCGTGCTATCAAACGCGTTTTGTTCAAGATGCTCACTATCAAAGAGATTGTGTCTCAGATCAGGTCCGAGGACTGGCTTGTCACGATAGATCAAATACTTCCACGTATTCATTCTTCCTCATTACAGGAAGTTCCTGAGGTTTGCTTTCGGGGCGAAGCATACCAGTATTGTGTTCTTCCGTTCTGCCTTTCACTCTCACCCTGCACTTTCACCAAGTGTGTGGATGCTGCCCTGGCTTCGTTGCGACTCCAGGACATCCGCATACTGAATTACATCAACGATTGGTTGATTTGAGCTCAGTCAGAGTAGATAGCGATTCAGCATCGAGATGTCATCCTCGCCCATATTAAAGAGCTGAGGTTATGGCCAAATGCCAATAAAAGTGCCAATAATTTATCCACTACAGAGAACCACTTACCTAGGTGTGGTGTGGGATTCAACGACAATACAGGCACAGTTGTCTGCTGATCATATCACAGATGTGAGGGGAGTGAGAGAAAGCCAGCCACTCACTGTCAAACAGTTCCAGAAACTGTTGGGTCTGATGGCAGCTGCATCTAACGTGATACTGTTTGGCTTGCTGCACATGAGACTCTTGCAGTGTCCAAGGAGTTTTCCCGAGGGGGAATCCGCATCGCACGATCAAGGACATGCCTTAGACCAGGGGACTCCAACATTTGTTACACCGCAGACCGGTTACTGTTAAAAAAGAATCTTGCGGAGGGGTGGGTGGGAATTTAAAACAGGTCTATTCATCTATATTGTTATCTGCACATGTTGAAGTAGAGTCGTCTCTTGTTGTCTCTAAGAGAATATGCGCTGTTAATGCAGCATTAGATAACTCCGTAAGTTTTTTTTTACTTTCACTTTCTGTATGACTGAATGACGTTCACTGGCATATCTATTGCGCAAAGTTTGCACGTTGCTTGTGTGATATTCATTGGCTCGCCTTCATGGTTTAAAACTAAAATATTTCCAGTATTGCGACGTAACAACAAACCCCCATGCGTATGTATCTTAAACACATAAATACATGAAAGAGGAATCAAATCGTATGCCACGTAGGGATGCAGCGATTAACCGGTTTTACTATTAACCGCACTTTAAAACGTCACGGTTAATTAATCGTAAAAGCTCCACTAAACCGAGTTTTTCTGTTGCACGGAGCGGAACTGTTGCAGCTTGCGCAAAACATAACAAAAAAGTTACATGAGCGGTGCACCAGCTTAAAATGCCGTGCTTATCAGAGACACGGAGGCTAGATTAACTGTGACAGAGGAACCAAACAGCGATCCTTTATTTCCACCAGAGAATGACTGAAGTTGATAGTGTGGGACCATTTTGTGTACACCAAGAATAACCAGGGCGTCATTTAAATATTGCCGTTTAAATTGCTGTTAAAGAGTATACGTTACATAAAGGATAATGCACGGCTAGCCAACCTGTTCTCGTTGTGAAATAAAGGATTTTAATGCACGCCGTGAAGGCAATGATCACCTGACGCGAAGTTCGTTATCTCTAGCATTCTTCCCGCTTCAGACAGAGAGAGAGAGAGAGAGAGAGAGAGAGAGAGAGAGAGAGAGAGAGAGGTGACATTTGCGTGTGTGAATTAGTCTGCCTGCATCTGCGCGTCCCTACAAACAATGAACGTTTGAGTTTATTTAAAAAGTAATTTTACCCCTTCTTTGCTGATTAATATAATGTAGCAATCCAGTATCTAAGCTATTTTATTAATAGTCTGGGCAGCGTTGACAACAAGCTTCCGTCCTCCTAAATCGATCTCGAGCTCACAAACCAAAATAATAGACATGATTTTCTCAGGTCATATGTAAAATCAGATGAATAAAGATTATTAAAATGAATAAGTACGGATGACAGTTGATTACAATAATAGTTTAGTTTATTCCCCTCATTAGTAACAGTGTCCTCTGTGGGATAAATAAAGTTAATATTAGTCTTATATTAATAATACTTAATTAACATTGTGATTTATCATTCCTGTTATGGTATTATTCATAAGTTTAAAAAACTTTCACCATCTTTCCAAGTTCTGTACCTCAGGTCTAAAAGAAATGTAGAAAGATTATACAAAATGAAAACACCATAAACATTTGTGATCTATTTCCATTTATTTTCAAAAGGGAAAAACTGACTGATGTTTACAGAGCAGATGTCAGCTTATTAATTCCAATAGAAGAGAAGGATTTTTTTTTACTCTTTAGTATTATTATTTTGTGCTGCATTATTGCTTACTGTGTTATTTCTGTTTCAAAAGGCAGCAATAAATAACACTTTAATATCTAAAGAGAGTTTATGTGATTTTATGTTGTGAAATTAATAAATGCATAATAACCGTGAAACCGTGATTATTCCTCAGACTATAATCGTACCAACAAAATCTGTAATCGTTGCATCCCTAATGCCGTGCTGTCTGAAACATATCTCTTCGGGTGTGTAAGAGTAGCCTACAGCGCCAAAATTAACGAATCGAGTTCCGTTTCGTTTCTTCTTCTTGTGGTTTTGAATAGTTTGAACATGTAAATTTGCAAATTAATCTGCGAATCACATGCCGAACGGTGGGGTCTGGACCTGGTCTGTATATCACGGATCAACGGCGATCTTTTTAAGCCCTAATAGCCTATATGACAGATCAGAGCAATATTTTATTTACTAATTTAACATGAAATCTTCAAATTGCTACTCCATATCAATCCCATACAGAATAATTAGAACAATCATTTATGCAAAATAAATAACAGAGCGTCATATCTATACACATGTTCCCCAGAACTTTCTCGTGACCTGGTAGGAATTCTTCCACGGCCCGGTAGTGGGTCGCGAACCGGTGGTTGTTGACCACTTCCTTAGACATGTGGAAGAAACCTTGGTTCCTGTCTCAAGGCCCAATGTTGGGGGCTCCTTGTTGTCGCATAACGCTAACGATGGACGCCTTCCTCATGGGCCGGGGAGCAGTCAAGTGGGGCCACACTGCCCAGGGTCTGAGGGAAGGCCATCATCTCACGTGGCACATAAACTGCCTAGAGATGCTGGCCATGTTACGAGCACTAAAACATTTCCTCCCAGACCTAAGGGGACATTTCGTGCTTGTCTACACAGACAACACATCGGTGGTCTCCTGGGAACCAGATGAGTACTCAGCAAAAACTGCTGGTTCATCTGGCCAGAGGAGAACTACCCCCCGACTGAGCCTGATTTCTCCCAAGGTTTTTTCTCCATTCTGTCACCGATGGGATTTTGGTTCCTTGCCGCTGTCGCCTCTGGCTTGCTTAGTTGGGGACAATAAATTTTCAGTGATATCGTCGACTTGATTGCAAAAATACTGAACTGAGCTGGATGATGACATCACTGAATTCAATAACGAACTGCCTGTAACTAAAAATGTAGTGTTTACTATTGTCCTTTTGCATTACTATTAGAAGACATCCTGTCGAGACTGGGGTTGAGGCCCGTGGAATGGAAGCTCCACCCAGAGGTGGTGGAGGTCTTCTGGAGGGAGTTCGGCCAGGTGGAAGTGGATATATTTGCATCGCAGGACACGACACACTGTCCGCTCTGGTTCTCCCTCACATATCCAGCTCCGCTTGGGCTGGATGCAATGGAACAGATTTGGCCGAGGCTTCGTCTGTACGCATTTCCCCCGATCGCTCTGCTCCTGGGAGTTCTGGAGAGAGAACACTGCTAGTAGCCCCGTTCTAGCCGGTCCAAGTATGGGTCTTGGACATTGTGTACATTCTCGACGGCTCTCCGCTGGAGATTCTGATCAGGAGGGACCTACTTTCTCAGGCAGGGGGCACAATCTTTCACCCCCAGCCCGGAGTTATGGAAGCTGTGGGTGTGGCCCCAGAGGGTTGTTGAGACCGTACTCCAGTCCAGAGCTCCCACCACCAGGAAACTGTGCGCCTCGAAGTGTAAAATGTTCATTTGTTGGTGCAGACAACGATTGCAAGACCCAGTCAACTGCCCAGTTTATATTTCTGGAGTTTCTGCAGGAGCATTTCTTTGCAGGGTTATCTCCCTCCACTCTGAAGGTTTAGGTGGTGGCCATAGCTGCTTACCACTCCCTTCTAGGTGGTCAGCCATTGGGAAGACACCCGTTTGTTACACGTTTTCTCTGTGGCACTCGGAGGCTGAGGCCAGTACAGTGCGCCAAGGTGCCCTCTTGGGACCTGGCGGTGGTTCTTGAGGCTTTTTGCAATGCTCCTTTCGAACCTATTGAAGATTTCTTGGACAAGCTCCTCACGCTGAAGACAATCTTCTTACTCTGCACATCTTCGCTGAATAGGGGATCTTCAGGCATTCACTGTATCGTGCCTGGAGTTTGCCCCAGGCATGGTTAGGGCGTTCCTTTACCCGAGACCTGGGTATGTCCTCAAGGTGCCGACTTCTTCACCAGGTCCTGTAGTACTGCAAGCCTTTTGTCCTCCTCCCTTCGAGGAAGCAGGCCAGGAAAGACTCAATCTGCTTTGTCCAGTGTGAGCACTGGACGTTTAAGTCCACAGAGCTGCCCAGTGGCGTAAGGCAGATCATTTATTTGTTTGCTTTGGTCTGAAAGGGGTTCAAGCGAACAAGCAAACCATGAGTTAGCAGGCAGGCGCTTGCTTCCACAGAAGCTTACATGTTTGCATGCCGGATGCGCCTTCATACTACCTGGTTGCTCACATCACCCCGCTTGTGATATCTTGCGTCTTTATTGGACTGATTTCAGACATGCTTCAGAACACCAGGGCATTCTCAAAGTGTACGATGCAGCATCTCGTTTCCTTCGGGGAACCATGGTTACATACGTAACCTAGAGACGTTTTGCAACACTAACCATAGTTTGACCATGGTATTTGTAGTAAAGCTGAGGTTATACAAATGAAAGTTAATACACCAAAAACCATAGTTACTACAATTTTACTATAAAAAAAAAACATGGATAATTTTCCCTACATGTTAATGTCGTGTTAATGACTGCAGAGTAATATGTAAAATAAAAATTCGTACCTTATTTTTCAGAACCTAAACAAAATAAGAAACTCACACAGCTGTTTCAAATACCAGCACAGAGTCTGAGGACAAAACGGTTTACATTAAAATGTTTTGTGGTAGAAATATATCATTATGTCTTCAATTCTCTCATCTGTTGTTTTGCTTTCACAATTTTTTGTGGTCTTTATTTTAATTTTAGACTTTATTTTAATCAAAAATTCATTGATATTCCAATAGTCCCTTCACCTCTGTGGTTACCCCCTTTATCTGTCAATCCCTGTGCCTAAGAACAGTAAACCCTCTTCTGCATATTCTCTCATGAAGGTTTTTGAGAGATAAAGAAACACTGCTCCTCCATTGTTTTGACCCTCTTCTTTCACAAATTTCTAGATTGTAGCACTCCTCCCTCACTCACAGCAAAAATCTTTATTTTAATTTTAGCTTTCAACACTTCCCCACCAAGCTATTTTAATCAAAATTACTATTTCCTCATTCTTTGCACTGTCCATGAGCGGACATTGAATAGATTATACCCTGTATAATTTATTATGTGATAAAGAAATTCCAACTTGTGTCCTCACTCCCTGCTATACAGAACTTACACTGACACCTAGTGGTGCGGATGCAGAATCACAACAAGGAAAACGTTTTAATCTATCATAATCTATCAGCTTCATGTGGAATAAATCACATTTAATTAGGCTACTGATATGATATATAGTATTTATTTATTTATTAAGCATCTTTACTGATAACAACGTAAAGCCCTTGATAAGAAGGCAACAATAGTTGCACTAACACAGTGTCTGAAATTATGTAAACTTAAACTGACTGACATAGTTCTCATTGTACCTAAAAGTTTTCAGGAAATGAAACTTGCTTGACTTGTTACAAGCTTTGTTATTGGACACATTTACTGTATACGGCTGTAGAGAAGGAAATGTTTTCACCAGCTGAAAACAACATGACATTTTTGTTTTTTCTGTGTGTACTGTCATTGCCAACAGCTGTTTTTACAGGTAGAATTTCATAAGATTTGTCTTTAAATTAGGTGCAGTACAGGTTCTTGTGTTTTTAAATGTGTATACTCACTGATTTTACTTATTAATGATTTGTTGCTGTTGTGAGATCTCAACAAGCTTGTTTCTCAGTTCTCTCAGTTGCCGTAAAAGCAGTTTGGCTGCAAATGATAATTAATTGATGCCTTTTCTCACAGGTTCTCACTCCTTTCGGTTCCTTTTAACTTACATTGAAGGCACGACGCCATTTCCTTCATTTAGTGTTCTATATATGTTGGATGACATCACAGTTGGATACTACAATTCCGAGACAAACATCTACACTGCAAAAGGAAATACTACAAATGAAGACGAGGAGGTTGATCTCATAAATAGTAATCTAAAGGATTATTCCCCCCCTATTTTGAAAAAATTTTAAGAGAATTTTAAGAATAAAACAGACGGTGAGTTCAGTAGGAAAACACTAAGACAAAAACTTTAAATCAGTGCATGGAATGTTGTATATGTATCATTAATATATACAAAACGAATTCCGGAAATGTTGGGACATTTTTTAAAGTTGAATAAAATGAAAACTGAAAGTCTTTCATATCACATGAGCCAAAATTGTATTTACAATATAACATAGAGAACATAACAAATGTTTAGATGGAGAAATGTGACATTTTTATCCACTAAATGATCTCATTTCAAATTTGATGCCAGCTACAGGTCTCAAAAAAGTTGACACGGGGGCAACAAAGGGCTGAAAAAGCAAGACATTTTTAAAAGATTCAGCTGGGAGAACATCTAGCAATGAATTAAGTTCATTGACATCAGGTCTGTATCATGATTAGCTATAAAAGGGATGTCTTAGATACCCCTTTTCTACCAAGGCAGTTCCAGTGCTGGTTCGGAGCCAGAGCCTAGTTTCAAACCGGTTCTTTGTTTTTCGACACCCAAAGCACCAGCTCTGAACCAGGAAAAGCGGTTCGTAAGTAGCATCAAAACATTGCTCGGACAGGTCGGTGCGAGGCATCGGGGTGCTGCAGGAGCGACTGGAATGTAGACGGCTTTTTATGCTTTTGGATCGCTCTTGCTGTGCTTTAGTGTGTTGTGTGCCGATCGATCGATCGATCTGTCTGATGCTCCCTGAGCAAGTCTGTTGTGTTGGGCGCCACAGCCAAAACGAAACATGACACGTATTCAGTGACGTAAGACCTGGCTCTGTTTTGGCTCTCTAGCCTGTGGAAAAGCAACCGGTTCTTAAAGGGCTCGCCAGTCGCAACAACTAAAAACCGACAAAAGCACTGGCTCTGAACTAGCACCTGGTTCCTGCTGGTGGAAAGGGGGTAAGAGAGGCAGAGTCTCTCAGAAGTAAAGATGGGCAGGGGCTCTCCAAAGATTGTGGAATACTTAAAAAACAAATGTCCTCAACATTAAATTGCTAAGGCTTTGCAAATCTCATCATCAAATTCTCATCAGATTCAGAGAAACTGGAGAAATCTCTGTGCGTAAGGGACAAGGCTGAGGATCTTTGTTGGATGCCCGTGGTCTTTGGGCCCTCAGATGACACTGCATCACTCATCAGCATGATTCTGTCATTGACATTATTAAATGGGCTTAGGAATACTTACAGAAACCACTGTTGTTAAACACAATCCGCTGTGCCATCTGCAGATGCCAACTAAAGCTCTATCATGCAAAAAGGAAGCCATATGTGAACCAGAAACGCCATCGTGTCCTGTGGGCCAAGGCTCATTTAAAATGGACTGTTTCAAAGTGGAAAAGTGATCTATGGTCAGACGACTCCAAATCTGACATTCTTGTTGGAAATCATGGATGCCGTGTCCTCCAGGCTGCCATCAGCATTCAGTTAAAAAGCCAGCATCTCTGGTGGTATGGTGGTGCATAAGTGCATACGGTATGGGCAGCTTGCATGTTTTGGAAGGCACTATGAAAGGTATATAAAGGTTTTAGAGCAACATATGCTCCCCTCCAGAGGACGTGTATTTCAGCAGGACAGTGCACAACCACATACTGCAGCTATTACAACAGCATGGCTTCGTAGTAGAAGAGTCCGGTGCTGAATTGGCCTGCTTGCAGTCCAGATCTCTCACCTATAGAGAACATTTGGTGCATTATTTACTGAAAAATACATAAAAGATGACCACAAACTCTTCAGCAGCTGGAAGCCTCCAACACCAAAATATCAAGCAAGTCTTCAAACTGTTTTTAAGAAGAGGGGACCATGGTAAAATGCCCCCGTCCTATTTTGAGAACACCAGATTTGAAATGAATTTTGTGCAACATTTTTTTATTTTCAGTTTAAACATTTGTTAACTCTATTGTGAATAACCATGTGATATTAAATTATTTTAGTTTTCGATTTAAATAAAAAACGTCCCAACCAGAATTCGGGTTGTATATATATATATATATATATATTAGGGGTGGGATGATTAATTTTTTTAATCTTCTAGATTAATTTTGGAAAACTGTTTTTAAATGGCTCAGAATTCTGCCGAGCATTCAGAGCTACCCAAATAATGCTAAAAGTACTTTGAGAACGGGTTTCCACGGTAAAGGGGCTCATGCAAAATGCCCCGTGAGAAAGCCCTATGATAATTGGTGATGAAAATAAACTATTTTGAGACCTGTTTATTGTAGCAGGCATCGTGATGAAGATTTGCTTCTTAAAAATAAATGTTCCCTGAAGCAAACCGGCGGCTTCATAGCATCCATGTCATTTTGTGTAATTTCACATGCATACACACATTCGAAGCAGAGGGTGACACGGGAGTTTAATTTCTAAAGCGCAGTTTAAACGTTGTTATTTGTGCACACAAATACGTTATCGAAAGATGTATGCTACTTTTTCTATGACCAAAAATGACGGAGTGAGTTCTCTATAAAATGAGCGGCCATTGGCTACTACATACATCTCAGAGGAAAAGCCATATTTGAGGTTGATGAATGATAGGTGAGTGTTTGGATGTGTATTACCACATATTAATCTGTCCATCACGGACTATTTTAGTTCGCCCCCTTCATTTGATTCCGCGCTAAATGTAAAGCTTGCAAATAGACCCAGTCCCAACCCCTTTGAGAATAGATTAACATTTACGGAAGTCTCGCGTTCGGGTAACGCCGATGCCCACCACTAATATTATATATATATATAGTGTGTTGTCTTTTTTTTACGTCTATATAATTTAGCAGTTTTATTTTTTGTTAACTTTAATAACCCTGACCTTTTATTCACTGATCTTGAAAGTCATTCTTCTTGATGTCAAACAGGTCCAGTCGTTCATCAGTTCATGTCTCTGTGTGAATTGTTAGACAATGACATCCCTGGGCAATTGATTACTAAGATTGCTTTTGAAGGCTCCACAACAGAAGAAATGCGTTTTTCTGATGACATATTAACATATCAAGGCATAGAAAAAGTGACAACACTACATTTAGAGATTTACAAATGGCGTCATACAATTGTTCACCCACGCTGCATTTCGACACTCAGGAAGTATCTAAAAAAGAGGGCAACTCAAGGAAAAAGGAGAAGTAACCATACACTGTATTTCTCTCTCTATATATATATTCAATGGATTAATGTCATATGTGATGTCATTTTTTTTGTTTATTCACTCTCCAGTAAGACCCAGAGTCAGACTGATTCAGAAAATAAACCCTGATTCTGGAGGTTTTCGTGTGAGCTGTTTGGCGACAGGATTTTACCCTCGTCACATCAATCTGACCCTGTTGAGAGAGGGACAGCCTGTCTCTGATCATGAGGTCACGGGAGGAGATCTGCTCCCCAATAGTGATGGGACGTACCAGATGAGAAAGAGTCTGGAGATCAGTGCAGAGGAGAGAGTAAAACACAAATACACCTGCTCTGCCACACACCTCAGTCTGGACAACAAACTGGACGTTGATTTGGGTAATAACTCTTTCAATCAAAATCTTACTATCAAAACAAAAACAGTTTCTCAGTCTGTGGTTGATTTTGCAGAGTTTGATCATGGGAAACCATTTAAATCAGTAATTCCTTCAGTTCTGACGGTTTTGGTTCTGATGTTGGTGTTTGGAGTTGCAGCTGCGATATGGAAAAGACAACATACAGGTACAAGATTTAACATGCATATGGGTTTAGAACAACATAACATAAATTTAACCCCCATAAATGTAAACATAACAAAACTATACATTACATTATATCATTTTTCAGAATGATTACAAAACACAAAATTAGTCTCTATTTTGTTTGGTTTTTAGTAAGTGCTTTAAGTTACTACATTATTTGCTAATGAAAGTTCTGCTCTTCATCTTTAATTAAAGTAAAGCATTATTTGTCAAATTGTCTCAAACAGAAAATACTGTAGACACAATCATTGTCTATTCTCGTTGCATGAACCCGTGACTATTTAAGTTTGGATCTTATACTTTGAGTTGTTTTTTGGATCCACTTTATATTAGGTGGCCTTAACTACTACATACTTATATTTAAATTAATAATTTGATACAATGCACTTATTGTGTACATGCATGCTTTTACATTGTACTTATATTTTTTTAAATACCTATATGTAGTTACATCTGTAATTAATGACATTTATAATTACACTGTTGACCCATCTCTTACACATTAACCCACTCTTAAACCTACCCGTATCCCACCTCAATAGCAGCAGAGGAGTTTTGCAATACAATATGACCACAATAAGTACATTGTACTTATTTTTTATTTAAGTACACAGTAGTTAAGGTCACCTAATATAAAGTGTGACCTGTTTTTCTTTTGATTGTGGTTTCTGAAGATGATGGACTGTCACAGAGCCAGTCCATGTTGGAGTCTTATTTGATGTGACAGATATTTGTGCTAAAAACACCATTGAGTTTGACTGGTCACATTGCAATCAAGAACCTTCCTGAACCAGTGTTTTCCCATTTCAGCATTGTATTTTCAGTTTAATTTGGCATGTTATTAATATGTACGTGTAACACAATCCCAAAGTAGCCAATACAACACAATGTCCACTTATGTCGTATTACTACATTAAGTTTAAGACTTCCATCTTTATTGTACAATTCATATTATGGGCTGTGCTTTCTCATGAACATCCGCTAAATGTATATTTTTATTTTCAGCATCTGAAGAAAATGTGGAAACAAAGTTAAAACCCAATAATGTGATGTCCTGACCCAAAATAATATGTATGGCCAGCGAAACAATAAACACTAGACCAACAAACTAACCAAACCTGATCAATTATGATTCTGATATTTATTTCCTCAAGAGAAACGCTTCACTTTTCCGGTATGTTACCCAGCACAGTTAGGAAACTGATGCTACACAATTCCACTTTAATTTACTTGTTGAGACTCAAAAGTTTGTAATGCTATATCTGCAGGTCTTGGTAGTTGGCCAGTGTTAATCGTGGTAGAGTTTCAGACAAATGTGAAAGGGAAAGTCAAGGATTCAAGTCAAGTTTCACCCCTGCTTCTTCACCGTATTAGTAATTGTATTACTAAAGGTCAATGCATCAATAACAACAGAAAAGAACAGAAAAGGAAGATCGCAGATTAACTAACGTAACTAGGAGCTGTTAGTAGCTAAACATAACAATGTGCTTCCAGTATGGTAACCTATGGTTTTATGCCTAAAAAGCAAGCTAGTTTAAAGTAATGTTTTTTTTGTTTTTTAGCATTGATTGTATTGTTGCCTGCTTATTGTATGCATTTGTTTTAACACATATGTCATATGAAAACTTGGACTAAATAAAAATGCATATTATAAAACAGATAGTTCCAGTCCTTGATTCTGATTGGTTGAGCCACTTTCGAAGCTGTTGTAAATTACACTACAAACCCACACCTTTGTTTACTTTGTGTGTTGCTTGGCAACCACATTGTTCCAACCACAACCATTTCTGAATACTGTTTTTATTAATATCATTTGACTGAAACCTTACTACGTATATGGAATAACCATTTTATAAAAGCAATAATCCCTGTGACGCCGTGGTTTACAGTGAATTTATAACAGCTAAGGGGGTTACTCTGCTCCTCGTCATAATTTATTATTATAAATTCACTGTAACCCAAAGCTTCATGGGGATTATTGCTTTATTATGAAACACCAGTCCAGTTGGTGTTGTTGTTGTTGTTGTTGTTTTTCACATTGACTTTGAGTTAATCTGCAGATCTGCATGAGTTACAGAGCAACTTTACTAACTAAATAGAACTAAATATAACACACATATCGGTTAAAGTTTTGTTAACTGTGTTGTTGTTTCCAACAATTGTAGCCGTTTCCAAAAAAACATACAATATTTTGTGTAACAGATTAATTTGTGCCAAAATACCAGCAACCAAAGAACAGATGAACCCTGCCAGCTATCTCAATTTTAGACACTTCATAATAAACCCTGGCAAACCAGCTTTATTTTACAGTACATTTTACATAATGAGCTTACATTAAGCATTTAATATACATTAGCTGGTTATGAATTAATAATCTGAATTTATAGGAGTTTTGTTTTATTGAAAAAGTCTAATGGCAATTTTCGTATCTGTTTTACATGTTGGCTTATTGGTGGCAAATTCATCTTTTTTTTCCTAGATGAAATCTTTACTGTAAGCATTTGTATGAAATGACCAGATTATAACCAGTTCTTGTACACTATACAGATTAAACCGTCCCCCATTTTTCAATTCAGTTCACCAGTTTGTTGTTGTTTATCAAATTAATTCATGTTTTACTGACAAGCTAAACAAGAAAATCAGGGAGGTTCAGTAAACACCCACAAGGGTGGAGCAATAGTTCGTTTCAAAGTTGATCAGTGAGTGCTAACTGATGATTGAAAGCGTACATTATTGTACGTGAAAGCAATATTGGCAAAATTATTCTGATTTTTTTTGTTGTTACTTCCAACTGCAGCTCCAAAAGGTAGAATTTCAAAACAATTCTTCAAATCAAAACAAATGTAAATTAAAATAATAATAAAAAAAATACACAAATAAATTACATTATGTTGCAAAATGCTTTGGAAATACCTTAGCCAAACGTCCCTCCTGTTTCTTCAATGTACTTGCTACTATAATGAAGGACTACTGGATTAACTATTAAAGTGTGAAAAGAAACAAATGAATGTTTGATCAGTAGCTTCCTGATCAAATACATACATAAAAACTCCAACACTGAATGCATGTGTGTGTCTGAAAGCAGATCATCTGAGCTTCTCTCTTCCACATTCATCTATATTTCTGCTGAAGGAGTCTCCAGAGCACTGGCGCTCTCCTCTCACATGCCTGCTTTATTTGATTTACAGGTGGAAAAATAATAATACAGCCGCCACTGGATGTCAAATATCCTGCGGTGCTTCTATAATTGGATTAAAGGCCAGAAACTCGCTGTACAACATGAACACCTGAGAAGAGTGAAACCCACCGCATGAGAGAGAGGAGATGGAGACAGTGCTGATCGGGTTTAGATAAAGCACTGGTAACTAACTAACAACTAACAAGCTGAAGCAGTTTACTAACGCTTTGTCAATCAATCAATCCATCCATCCATCCATCCATCCATCCATAAATAGATCCATCCAGCCATCCATCCATCCATCCATCCATCAATCCATCAATCAACCCATCAACCCATCAATCAATCCATCCATCCATCCATCCATCCATCCATCCATCCATCCATCCATACATCCATCCATCCATACATCAATCAATCGGCCCATCAGCCCATCAACCCATCAACCAATCAATCCATCCATCCATCCATCCATCCATCAATCCATCAGCCCATCAACCCATCAACCAATCAATCAATCCATCCATCCATCCATCCATCCATCCATCTATCCAGCCATCAATCCATCAGCCCATCAACCCATCAACCAATCAATCAATCCATCCATCCATCCATCCATCCATCCATCCATCCATCCATCCATCCATCAATCAATCAATACATCAATCCATCCATCCATCCATCCATCCATCCATCCATCCATCAATTTATAGATCGATCCATCAATCCATCCATCCATCCATCCATCAATCAATCAATTTATAGATCGATCAATCAATCAATCTATCTATCTATCTATCTATCTATCTATCTATCTATCTATCTATCTATCTATCTATCTATCTATCTATCTATCTATCTATCTATCTATCTATCCATCAATCCATCAATCTATCTATCTATCGATCCAAACATCCATCCATCCATCCATCCATCCATCCATCCATCCATCCATCCATCCATCCATCCATCCATCCATCCATCCATCAATCAATCAATCAATTTATAGATCGATCAATCAATCAATCATAGATCTATAAATCAATCAATCTATCAATCAATCAATCAACTCATCCATCAATCCATCAATCAATCCATCCATCCATCCATCCATCCATCCATCAATCCACCAATCCATCAATCTATCAATCCATAAATTAATCAATCAATCAATCAATCAATACATCAATCCATCCATCCATCCATCAATCAATCAATCAATCAATCAATCAATCCATCAATCAGAAACTGAACACAAACACTGAAACCTGAGCTGATCAACAAACAGCCAATCAGATCTGAGGAACAGAACTAACCGATGAATAATGTATCACAGGTGTTTACCAGCGTCCAATCAGAACACAGAACCTCAACCTCTGCTTTGATGAACTAAACATCTACAAAAGCACAGAAAGCTGTGATAATCTCACGTAATAAGAGCTGATTATGAACAGAGAGAGCAAAATCAAAACAAGAACAAAGAGCTAATGATCAAACAGAAAGATGAAACTCATGGAGGTGAGAATCAGATCAACAAACGAGCGAGTTTCTCAGCAAAGGTTCTCCAGAAGTTTCTTGGAAATCTCTTTAATCCCACACAAACTCAAACTCCTGCGTTCAGAACAACACATGAATATTAAAGTGTTCATCCACACGGACTGGAGATAAATACAGGAGGAATATACAGTCACCGCACGTCTAACTGACTAGATTCATTCATTCATTTATTCCTCATATGTTTATTTATGCCTGTACTGTTCTGAAACTCTGTATTATGAGCACTTCTCATGTTTATTTGACTCTTTGTGATGAATCACTTGCCGTAATTCCTCACTTTGGATAAAAGTGTCTGGTAAATAAACAGATATAAATGTAACCATAACACCATATCAGCATCAAAGCATGTATTCATGGCGAACTCATATCATAACAACAATATTTAAATTAATTGTGTACACAAATGTAACTATTATCTCTACAAACAAACAAAACCAAAATATTAGAAAGAAAGAAATTGTAGATTATTGCTGCTGTTGCAAACTGCCAATGCATATGATACTGTTCTGTGAGTATTTAAGACATACTGCTGCTGCACAACGAGCATATATAATAACCCGTATCTATACAGGTGGAGCTGGGGAAGGAGGAGGGAATGCCGCAGATGAAAGTGGATGCTATCCAGCCATTCAAATGTAAAGTGTGTGTTTAGACGTTTAATGAGTGTGTGTTTCAGTAATGAGTGTGTGTTTTCAGTACTGAGTGTGTGTTTCAGTAATGAGTGTGTGTTTCAGTACTGAGTGTGTGTTTTCAGTACTGAGTGTGTTTCAGTAATGAGTGTGTGTTTTCAGTAATGAGTGTGTGTTTTCAGTACTGAGTGTGTGTTTTCAGTAATGAGTGTGTGTTTTCAGTATGTGTTTCAGTAATGAGTGTGTGTTTCAGTAAGTGTGTGTTTCAGTGAGCGTGTGTTTCAGTAATGAGTGTGTTTTCAGTAATGAGTGTGTGTTTCAGTAATGTGTGTTTTCAGTACTGACAGTAATGAGTGTGTGTTTCAGTAATGAGTGTGTGTTTCAGTACTGATCAGTATGAGTGTGTTTCAGTAATGAGTGTGTTTCAGTAATGAGTGTGTGTTTCAGTACTGAGTGTGTGTTTTCATGTTTTCAGTACTGAGTGTGTGTTTCAGTACTGAGTGTGTGTTTCAGTATGAGTGTGTGTTTCAGTACTGAGTGTGTGTTTTCAGTAATGAGTGTGTGTTTCAGTACTGAGTATGTGTTTCAGTAATGAGTGTGTGTTTTCAATACTGAGTGTGTGTTTTCAGTACTGAGTGTGTTTCAGTAATGAGTGTGTGTTTCAGTACTGAGTGTATGTTTCAGTAATGAGTGTGTGTTTTCAGTACTGAGTGTGTGTTTCAGTAATGAGTGTGTGTTTCAGTAATGAGTGTGTGTTTCAGTACTGAGTGTGTGTTTTCAGTACTGAATGTGTTTTCAGTAATGAGTGTGTGTTTCAGTACTGAGTGTGTGTTTCAGTGTGTGTTTTCAATACTGAGTGTGTGTTTTCAGACTGAGTGTGTGTTTCAGTAATGAGTGTGTGTTTCAGTACTGAGTGTGTGTTTCAGTAATGAGTGTGTGTTTTCAGTACTGAGTGTGTGTTTCAGTAATGAGTGTGTGTTTCAGTAATGAGTGTGTGTTTCATACTGAGTGTGTGTTTTCAGTACTGAGTGTGTTTCAGTAATGAGTGTGTGTTTCAGTACTGAGTGTGTGTTTTCAGTAATGAGTGTGTGTTTCAGACTGAGTGTGTGTTTCAGTAATGAGTGTGTGTTTCAGTATGAGTGTGTGTTTCAGTAATGAGTGTGTGTTTTCAATACTGAGTGTGTGTTTTCAGTACTGAGTGTGTGTTTCAGTAATGAGTGTGTGTTTCAGTAATGAGTGTGTGTTTTCAATACTGAGTGTGTGTTTTCAGTACTGAGTGTGTTTCAGTAATGAGTGTGTGTTTCAGTACTGAGTGTATGTTTCAGTAATGAGTGTGTGTTTTCAGTACTGAGTGTGTGTTTCAGTAATGAGTGTGTGTTTCAGTAATGAGTGTGTGTTTCAGTACTGAGTGTGTGTTTTCAGTACTGAATGTGTGTTTCAGTACTGAGTGTGTGTTTTCAGTACTGAGTGTGTGTTTCAGTAATGAGTGTGTGTTTCAGTACTGAGTGTGTGTTTCAGTAATGAGTGTGTGTTTTCAGTACTGAGTGTGTGTTTCAGTACTGAGTGTGTGTTTCAGTAATGAGTGTGTGTTTTCAGTACTGAGTGTGTGTTTCAGTAATGAGTGTGTGTTTCAGTAATGAGTGTGTGTTTCAGTAATGAGTGTGTGTTTCAGTAATGAGTGTGTGTATCAGTACTGAGTGTGTTTCAGTAATGAGTGTGTGATTCAGTAATGAGTGTGTGTTTTCAGTAATGAGTGTGTGTTTTCAGTAATGAGTGTATGTTTTCAGTACTGAGTGTGTGTATCAGTACTGAGTGTGTGTTCAGTACTGAGTGTGTGTTTCAGTAATGAGTGTGTGATTCAGTAATGAGTGTGTGTTTCAGTACTGAGTGTGTGTTTCAGTACTGAGTGTGTGTTTCAGTACTGAGTGTGTGTTTCAGTACTGAGTGTGTTTTCAGTAATGAGTGTGTGTTTCAGTACTGAGTATGTGTTTCAGTAATGAGTGTGTGTTTTCAATACTGAGTGTGTGTTTTCAGTACTGAGTGTGTTTCAGTAATGAGTGTGTGTTTCAGTAATGAGTGTGTGTTTCAGTAATGAGTGTGTGTTTTCAGTACTGAGTGTGTGTTTCAGTAATGAGTGTGTGTTTCAGTAATGAGTGTGTGTTTCAGTAATGAGTGTGTGTTTCAGTAATGAGTGTGTGTTTCAGTAATGAGTGTGTGTTTCAGTACTGAGTATATGTTTCAGTAATGAGTGTGTGTTTTCAGTAATGAGTGTGTGTTTCAGTAATGAGTGTGTGTTTCAGTACTGAGTGTGTGTTTTCAGTAATGAGTGTGTGTTTCAGTACTGAGTGTGTGTATCAGTACTGAGTGTGTGTTTCAGTAATGAGTGTGTTTCAGTAATGAGTGTGTGTTTCAGTACTGAGTGTGTGTTTCAGTACTGAGTGTGTGTTTCAGTAATGAGTGTGTGTGTTTCAGTAATGTGTGTGTGTTTCAGTACTGAGTATGTGTTTCAGTTTTCAATACTGAGTGTGTGTTTTCAGTGAGTGTGTTTCAGTAATGAGTGTGTGTTTCAGTACTGAGTGTATGTTTCAGTAATGAGTGTGTGTTTTCAGTACTGAGTGTGTGTTTCAGTAATGAGTGTGTGTTTCAGTAATGAGTGTGTGTTTCAGTACTGAGTGTGTGTTTTCAGTACTGAATGTGTTTCAGTAATGAGTCAGTACTGAGTGTGTGTTTTCAGTCAGACTGAGTGTGTGTTTCAGTAATGAGTGTGTGTTTCAGTACTGAGTGTGTGTTTCAGTAATGAGTGTGTGTTTCAGTACTGAGTGTGTGTTTCAGTAATGAGTGTGTGTTTCAGTACTGAGTGTGTGTTTTCAGTACTGAGTGTGTTTCAGTAATGAGTGTGTGTTTTCAGTAATGAGTGTGTGTTTCAGTAATGAGTGTGTGTTTTCAGTAATGAGTGTGTGTTTTCAGTAATGAGTATGTGTTTCAGTAATGAGTGTGTGTTTCAGTACTGAGTGTGTGTTTCAGTAATGAGCGTGTGTTTCAGTAATGAGTGTGTGTTTCAGTAATGAGTGTGTGTTGTCAGTAATGAGTGTGTGTTTCAGTAATGAGTGTGTGGTTTCAGTACTGAGTATATGTTTCAGTAATGAGTGTGTGTTTCAGTACTGAGTGTGTGTTTTCAGTACTGAGTGTGTTTTCAGTAATGAGTGTGTGTTTCAGTAATGAGTGTGTGTTTCAATACTGAGTGTGTGTTTCAGTACTGAGTGTGTGTTTTCAGTACTGAGTGTGTGTTTCAGTACTGAGTGTGTGTTTCAGTACTGAGTGTGTGTTTCAGTAATGAGTGTGTGTGTTTCAGTAATGTGTGTGTGTTTCAGTACTGAGTATGTGTTTCAGTAATGAGTGTGTGTTTTCAATACTGAGTGTGTGTTTTCAGTACTGAGTGTGTTTCAGTAATGAGTGTGTGTTTCAGTAATGAGTGTGTGTTTCAATAATGAGTGTGTGTTTTCAGTACTGAGTGTGTGTTTCAGTAATGAGTGTGTGTTTCAGTAATGAGTGTGTGTTTCAGTAATGAGTGTGTGTTTCAATAATGAGTGTGTGTATCAGTACTGAGTGTGTTTCAGTAATGAGTGTGTGATTCAGTAATGAGTGTGTGTTTTCAGTAATGAGTGTGTGTTTTCAGTAATGAGTGTGTGTTTCAGTACTGAGTGTGTGTATCAGTACTGAGTGTGTGTTTCAGTAATGAGTGTGTGATTCAGTAATGAGTGTGTGTTTCAGTACTGAGTGTGTGTTTCAGTAATGAGTGTGTGTTTTCAGTAATGAGTGCGTCTCTGAGGGTAGTTAAACAGGAATAAACTCACCGAGCACAGAGAGCGCGCAGGACGCAGAGATGTTCTGCTGTTTGTTGTGAGCGATGCAGGTGTATGTTCCCGAGTCGTCGTCTGTGACGCTGCTGATCAGAAGGTTGCTGCCGCTCAGGAGAGAGTATTTCTTTGATCTGACAGAGAATCAGACACAGAAACACCATCAGAGTCGACAGACGCAGCAGAGATGAAGAGAAAAGAGAGTCGCTGCTCTCGTCTGACGATAACGTCTCAGGTTACGTATGTAACCATGGTTCCCCGAATGGGGAACGAGACACTGCGTCCCCTAGGGGTCGCTACGGGGAACGCCCTCAGCGTGACTCGTGTCTGAAGATACATATGTAAAAACACCACCTGTTGGCCGGCGACAGCCCATGACGTCACTACCGGCGTGCCACAATATAAGTGCCGCCGGGAGAATACATCATCAGCTTCTTTGTCTGAAGCTTGCGTCCGAAGCATGGCCCAAAGCCTAGGGGACGCAGTGTCTCGTTCCCCATTCGGGGAACCATGGTTACATACGTAACCTGAGACGTTCCCCTCCATGGGAACTCGAACTGCGTCCCCTAGGGATCGCTACGGGGAACGTTATACCCACTTCACCATGCTGAGGGGAATGCAAGCCAATTTCGCAAAAAAGGCGAGCACTAAGCCAACTCTACCCGGCTAAGGGAGTTGCCCCTGGGACGGCTGATGGCTGTCAGTGATATTACCCCCTTCGGCCAAAGGCCCGAGCTGCATACCCTAGTACTTACCTGTTAGGCGCCGGGATTACCGGGCCTAGGGTAGAGCTCAAGGTCTTGGAATCAGAAAAAGATTCCTTTAAGGGGATATGGCCAGGCACCTGGCTCACTAGGTCCTGGCCGATCACTCAGGGGTTACCACTTGCTCTGTCCAAGCTTACTGAGGGAACTGTCTCAACAGACCTCTTGGTAGTGTACACCCCTTTCCCTTTTTTTTTTTTTTTTTGAACCCAACACATATGGGACAAGGGAGCGGGGCCCAAGGCACAAGCCGGGGCTTTAACCAACTCAAAAAAGGGCACGAAGCTGTGCGCGTAACCCTACCCTTACGGGATTTTTAGAAAGAACGCAGAATCTTTGATGTGCGGACTTACCACTGAGTGGATTTTAGAAAGTGCCCAAAGTCTCGCGTGTGCACTTATTAGAAGAACGTTCTATGCCCTGGAGCGGAGAACTACTCATTCCTCGGAGTGAGAGGGAACTCAGACGCCCAGAAGGGAGCGGCACGCTCATAGATGACCCTCTGGTTGAGGGGAGCAATGCTGGCTCGACCAACAAGGCGAGCGACCTATCACAGAGCTCAGGGGGGCGGAGAAACTCGGACGCTCAGAAGGGAGCGGCATGCTCATAGGTGACGGCGAGCCCTGGAGAGCGGAGAACTCATTCCTCGGAATGAGAGGAACTCAGCTACCAATGAGGAGCTCTAGAGCGGAGAACTCACTCCTCAGAGTGAGACCTATAACGAGCTCTGGAGAGTGGAGAACTCATTCCTCAGAATGAGAAGGCACTCCGCCTCTCAGAAGGGAGCGGCAAGCCCAACCATGAGCTCTGGAGAGCGGGGAACTCATTCCTCAGAATGAGAGGGAACTCCCCACTCAGCAGGGAGCGGCATGCTCATAGATAACCCTCTATAGTGAGGGGAGCAATGCTAGCTCGACCAGCAAGGAGCGCGACCTATCACAGAGCTCTGAGGAGCGGAGAACTCATTCCTCAGAATGAGTGGGAACTCAGACGCTCCGCAGGCACCGAAAAGCTGGGAGGGCGAGACTGGAGCGTCGAGCAGAAAGCCCTTCTCTTTCTTCTCGAGGTCTGCCAGATTCACCCACAGATGCCTCTCCGTTACCACCATGGCTGCCATAGACCTGCCCATAGCAGAGGCAGCCTGCTTGGTGGCACGGAGGGCTAGATCTGTGGTGCGGCGCAGCTCGGCTACCTCGTCAGGTGACAAGCCCTGACCGCTATCCAGGTCCTTCAGCAGGTCCGCCTGGTACGCCTGAAGCACCGCCATGGTGTGCAACGAGGCGACTGCTTGACCTGCTGCTGTGTACGCCCTGCCATTCAAGCGTGATGTAGCCTGAAGGGGCCTGGATGGCAAGGAGGGAACACTTCAGAGAGGGTGTCTCCCCCATAGAGAGATAGCTAGCTAGCGTCTCTTCTACAGGGGGCATCCTCTCATAGCCATTTTCACGCATCCCTGCAATGTTAGCATAACTGTTACGCTGGAACTTGTGGATGCGAGCAGAAAACTGCTTTTTTCCATTCCTTCTCAACCTCCGTATGGAGATCAGGAAGAAATGGAAGGTTCACTTGAGCTGAGGTTTTATGGCCAGGAAGAAATCGCTCGTCGAGGCGTCCTCACGGCGCCGCCATTTTGGTTCGCTCCCACGGCAAGTCAAGCCTTGCCGTGGCGCGTTCCATAACATCCAGCAGCTCTTCGTACGCAGGGCAGGAGTCTTGAGAGAGTTCAGTCTCAACATCCTCACTCTCAGACATCTCCTGCTCTTCCTGGGCACAACCCAGCAGAGCACTAGCCGCCGGATCAGATGATGTCAGAGAGATTACATCATCATAATCTAGCGGCTCGCTCTCGTTCTTTGCCGACTCGTGTGAAAGGGAAAGCTCCCTCTCAAACTCATCGGCTAGATCCGCCTGCGAGCCCCACGATTTCATTCTCCTCCGTGCCTCGGCAGCGGTGGGACTTGAATCGCGGGAAGCAGACAGCTGCCCCTCTTTCCTCGAAAAGAGGGACAGGCGAGAGCGGAGCGTCCTCATAGGGAGCCACTCACAATGCACGCAAACCGCCCCCTCAAAGACATCGCGTGCGTGCTCTATGCCCAAACAAAAGACGCAACAGTTGTGTGTGTCATCGGGTGTCAAATAACGAGGACACGGATCCACACACTTCCTAAACGCCTTGCTAGTGCTCACCATAGTAGAAAGGAAAACTGTACTCTTACCAGATTCACTTTGCACGCTTCAAACAAATCAGTCAGTGAAGACGAAAAAGCTGATGATGTATTCTCCCGGCGGCACTTATATTGTGGCACCCCGGTAGTGACGTCATGGGCTGTCGCCGGCCAACAGGTGGTGTTTTTACATATGTATCTTCAGACACGAGTCACGCTGAGGGCGTTCCCCGTAGCGACCCCTAGGGGACGCAGTTCGAGTTCCCATGGAGGGGAACAGAAGATTATTAACATAAAGATCAGCTGATGTTAGAGTTTAGGGATCAAATACACTACAGTATCATACGGAAATGTAATATATGACATACAAATCCCCAAATCAAGAGTGATATTGTCATACATGCATGCTCTATAAACAGTGAAATGTGTTTATATGTTAATAATGATTGTATTAGATGTAGCAACCATATGTCAACATGCATATGAACTTATGGATATTTATTAAAACAACATATATACAAACAATCTGAATGTTTATATGTTTTTGTAATATATTATTTTAATATTTTACAATTACTATATAATATCAGTATTGTGATACTGTGATACAATGTATTGATGGTTTTAAGATGGATAAACATGTACATGACATTTATACATGTTTACATCATATGACAATATATTTTACATATATGGGAATTTAATATATGCACATTTAAGGGGCAGAATATGTCTGGTATACTTTCTTTAAGTTCCAGAAAATTTCCAAAAGCCCCCCCCCCCCAAAATAAAATCCTGGAAAGTTACCAAAATATCTAGAAAGTTTCCTGAAATCTTTTTTTTTTTTTTTTTTATATAAGTAAAATTATGATTTTCTTTTCTTTTCGTATGATTTCAAAAGTGACAGTAAAGACGTGTACTGGTTAGTCTGGAGACTTCAATCACATAAACAATTACATTTTACAATATATTCACATAGAGAACAGTTATTTAAAACATGCTAATATTTCACTGTTTTAAATGTATTTTTCATCAAACAAAAGCAGTCTTTGAAGAGACTTTTCTGAAAAGTCTTCCTGACCCCGAGCGGTTAACCGGCGGTGTAGATATAATGTAATTCAGCAGCAGTTTGTGATGTGTTTCTCCTCACCTGCTCTGGATCAGCTCGTTTCCTCTCATCCAGTAGAAGGACGGGGTGGGATAGCCGGAGGCGGAACATTCTAGAACCGCATCTCTGCCCTGTAGAGACGTGACCTTCTGAGGCGTCTGGAGGAACGTCAGCACTCGCTGTACCCCGGGCTCTGCACACACACACACACACACACACACACACACACACACACACACACACACACACACACACACACACATTAGATTACACACACGCATCTGATTGTTTATTCTCACCATCAGCACCACACACATACACACACACAGGTCAGCAAGCATCTCCTGAGGCGTGATGTGTGTGTGTGTGTGCATGCATAATCTGCACACACACACACACACACACACACACACACACACACACACACACACACACACACACCACACCACACACACACAGACAGAGACACACACACAAACACACATAAACAGACAGCTCCTGACACACACACACACACACACACACACACACACACACACACACACACACACACACACACACACACACACACACACACAGAGCGGTTGCTCGTCTAGTTGCATGTCTGTGACCTCTGAACGTTCAGCTCAAACGGTGCAGTGTTCATGTCCAGAAGCCTGCAGCGACGTTTCCTCCCAGAATGCTCTTCTTTAGCCGTCTCTCCCTCCAGAGACGCTTCCTAACAGCCCTGAGCCAAAGATCCAGCATCATGCGGACAGAAAACAACCCAGTCAGCTCTGGCCGGAGGGGATTCCTGCGATTCTCTCATTCTCTAGCCCTGCACCTGCTGTCTGAGAGCGACTGAGACGAGTAATAAACACAGGAGGAACATTCAGCTCTCAGGAACTCAAGTCTAGACTCGCACATCCACACTTGAGATTAAACTGTGATTCCTCAATCATCGTCTTTTTGCTGGTCTTGGAGCAAAACTCTGATCAATGCATCTTCATTAACATTCATGGAATAAATAGAAACCGAAACTTTTCCTTCAAACGTCTGTTGCTGTTCATCTAGATGCATTACATGTCAACAGTCTAACTAACGATCACAGCAGGGTTTCTGTTCCTCGCGACAGAGAAACCAGCACCACTGAGATATGAACACAAATACAGCCTGTGTGTTTATACTCTCATGTAGAGAGTGTTTCCTAGCCCCCCAAAAAATGTGTCTCAGCAATGGATGCTCTGCAGTGAATGGGTGCCGTCAGAATGAGAGTCTGATAAAAACGCACACGCACACTAACATCAAAATCCAGCCACATATTTGTTTAGAGCTGTTTTGGACTGTTATGTTAACTGATGGACTGTGGATTATTGTGATGTTTTTATCAGACTCTCATTCTGACGGCACCCATTCACTGCAGAGTGAGATGTCTCACATTGCTGACCTGACATGAAGATGAAGACAAACCTGATGAAGATTAATTTCGTTGCATTTCTCCTGATTTTGAATCGTGACTTGTGAGCTTGTTTCATGCGAGTGTTAGTTTAGAGTATAAACGAGATGCTGATGATGATTCAAGAGAAGGTCTCGAGTCATTAGCAGGACGCTGAGGTTTCTGGACTCTAACGAGTCATTGATTCTCGTGCATTGATCAACAGAAATGTCAGAGCTGCAGAAATCATTCAGAGTCCTCACAGAAAATGACAGACTGATATTTGAACTCCGATACCTGCTGCTGGAAAACAACTTTCTCCCAGAAACCACAACACCAATAATGAGTGAGGAAGAGCCCAGTGCATTCTGGGATATGATATACAGAGACAGGGAGACCACTGACACACACACACACACACACACAGAGAGAGAGAGAGACGCACACACACACACACACACACATACACAGACACACACACACACACACACACACACACACACACACACACACACACACACACACACACACACACACACACACACACACACACACACACACACACACACACACACACACACACACACACACTAAATGAGATTCCATAGAATGATATTGTATTTTAATACTAACACTAACAGAAAACTTTTTTTCCATAAATAAAATAATAATTATTATTTATTATTATTAATATTATTACACACACATTTTTTTTTTTTACAAATAAGTAGATTTTGTAATGTTTAGTTCACTTTTGCAAAATTTATTAATTTTGCAACAATGACACTGTTATTGAATCTATATTGATCTAAATAATGACTAGTGTCTTCAGTAGAGCTGCTTTACAGATGAAATGTGAAATAATTTTATAATTCACGCTTTATACAATACAGTTTGTTTCAAAGCAGCTTTGCAGTAATAAACAGGACATTTTGTAAAAAGTTGTCAAATTCATCAAATATTAAACAAATTTTAGCTTTAACAACATGAGAGTCATTACTCAATTCAGTTCAATTCAGTTCAATTAAAACATTATCAGTGTTTTAAAGTGAATCAATTATAAACTGAAGAAAATGAACAAAAATACACATTAATCGTGATTCTTTCATGTAAAAAGTGTTTTTGAATTTCTGGCCACTGTAAATATATCATGAGTGTAACTTTTCACATAAAATGACTCAATGTTTCATAATCGATGCAACATTGAACTAAATTGAACTGAATAATGACTCTATCGTCTTCTGTAGAGCTGCTTTACAGCTGAATCTGAATGTGTTTCATAATTGATGAATTTTGCAACTTTGCATGGTTAGTTCAACCAAAAATGAAAATTCAGTCATTAATTATTCACCCTCATATTGTTCCAAACCCGTAAGACCTTTGTTCATCTTTGGAACCCAAATTAAAATATTTTTGATGAGTGCTCTCTGATCCTGCATAGATAGCAACGCAACTGAAATGTCCCCAGGTCCAGAAACGTAGCGAGGAGATTGGTAAAATAGTCCATGTGACATCAGGGGTTCAACCGTAATGTTATGAAGCTACGAGAATACTTTTTGAAAATACTTTCCACAATGGCGTGTCGCTGCTGCAGACAGGATGCTCTCGGATTTCATCAAAAATATCTGAATTTGGGTTCCAAAGATGAAGAAAGGTCTTACGGGTTTGGAACAACATGAGGGTGAATAATTAATGACTGAATTTTCATTTTTGGTTGAACTAACCCTTTAAGACAGTTATTTTCCTGTGAATCTGCTTTGAATGCATCAGTATTCAGTGAAGCGCTGTATGAATGCAGGTGGGCTGACTCGTTAGCAGCACTAGTTAGTGGAGGTCAGCAGGTCATTAGTTAGTGGAGGTCAGCGGGTCATTAGTTAGTGGAGGTCAGTGGGTCACTAGTTAGTGGAGGTCTGCAGGTCACTAGTTAATGGAGGTCAGCAGGTCACTCGCTAGTGTAGATCAGTGGGTCACTGGTTAGTGGAGGTCAGCAGGTCACTAGTTAGTGGAGGTTAGCGGGTCACCAGTTAGTGGAGGTTAGGCAGGTCACCAGTTAGTGGGGTCAATAATTAGTATAGTTCAGTGGGTCACTTGTTAGTGGAGGTCAGCAGATAACTCGTTACTGGAGGTCAGTGGGTAACTCGTTAGTGGAGGTCAGCGGGTCACTAGTTAGTGTAGGTCAGTGGGTCACTAGTTAGTGGAGGTCAGCAGGTCACTAGTTAATGGAGGTCAGTGTGTCACTAGTTAGTGGAGGTCAGCGGGTCACTCGTTAGTGGAGGTCAGCGGGTCACTCGTTAGTGGAGGTCAGATGGGTCACTCGTTAGAGGAGGTCAGATGGGTCACTCGTTAGTGGAGGTCAGCGGATAACTCGTTACTGGAGGTCAGTGGGTCACTAGTTAGTGGTAGGTTAGGCGGGTCACTAGTAAGTGGAGGTCAGTGGGTAACTCGTTAGTGGAGGTCAGTGTGTCACTAGTTAGTGTAGGTCAGTGGGTCACTAGTTAGTGGAGGTCAGCAGGTCACTAGTTAATGGAGGTCAGTGTGTCACTAGTTAGTGGAGGTCAGCGTGTCACTCGTTAGTGGAGGTCAGCGGGTCACTCGTTAGTGGAGGTCAGATGGGTCACTCGTTAGAGGAGGTCAGATGGGTCACTCGTTAGTGGAGGTCAGTGGGTCACTCGTTAATGGAGGTCAGCAGGTTACTAGTTAATGGAGGTCAGCAGGTCACTAGTTAGTGGAGGTCAGCAGGTCACTAGTTAGTGGAGGTCAGTGGGTCACTCACCCGGTATGACGCGCAGGTCGGCGTCTGTGCCGGTACGGGAACTGCTGGGGTTCTCCGTCAGACAGCGGTACGTGGCCGAGTCCGGCGGCTGGACCCTGCTGACTTGCAGAGATCCAGAGGGCAGGATGACCACTCTGCTGTCGGGGTCAAAGGTCAAAGGCAGGTCCTCCCTGTTCTTCTGCCAGCGCACCACGGGCATGGGCTCGCCCGTCACCTCACAGCGCAGCAGAGCCGTGTCGCCCAGATGAGCAGAGACAGACTCGGTGGGGACGACCACGCGCAGAGGACCTGAGGGAGAACCGCACCAGAGAGAGAGAGAGTTAAATACACTGACATGCCATGCGCTTAAGCATTTATTTATTGTTTAACAGGGACAGTACAGAACAGATTTGAGCAGCTGATGCTTCTCTCTCAGAGAAAATCTACAACACTTGTTCTTGATTTTTACTAAAAACCTAGGAAATACAACAACCAACAAAGAATCTAAAATGTAAAACATGTAGAGAGAGAGAGAGAAAACGAATAAAAAAGAAAATAAATAAATAATACAAATTAAAATAAGTAAATTGTCGGTACAACAACTGACAAACAATCTAAAACGTAAAACCCACAGAGAATACTGTACATAAATAAATAGATTTTGGGGATTCAAAAAGTTTTGATAAAAAAAAAATATTTTTTTAAATAAATAAATTAAATAAATGTATCAGTCATTTCTAAGTGAAACACCATAGATTGTTCAGCCTTCAAAATGTGTCTTCACATTATGTTATAACATCTACCAATCTGTACCTTTTGTATTTAATACAATTTCCCCAAGACACAGGTAAGGATGAACAGTCTGTCCATCATTTCTGTGTTTAAACACAAACTTTTCGACAACAAATCACTTAAACACGACAAACTCCTTATAACTTCAGAAGTGGGAGGCTTCCGATTAGAATGCGATGTAGTTCATGAATACTGTTATGTTAATGTGATTATGCTGATAATTAGACTCATATGTCTGTGTAACTTGTGCGTTGACTCAATCGCTCATGCTAACAGTGTGTGTTTATGGTCCAGCATCAAAGC
>CM049869.1:45822275-45839775 GCA_027474115.1 Schizopygopsis malacanthus | reverse complement strand
ACGAATTTACAAATTAAAATATAATAAATTTAAAACAACATTAAAATAATACAATTAAAAATATAAAAATATAAAATTAAATTAAATAAAAAATAAATTAAATAAATTAAAAAAGAAAAGAAAAGTAAAATAATATAAAAGTTTATTAATTTAATAATAATAATAAAATATGAATAAAATCAAAACTAAATCAAAATAATAATATATAAAACAATAAAAGAATATTGAAAAGAAAATTAATTAATTAAATAAAAACTAAATGAAAATGAATCCATTACATTAAATGATTAAATGAGTTTCCTCTTCCTCCAGTGTTTCTTGCTGAAGCTGATAGAGGAAGAGGATGGATAATGAAGGGTAAGATCTACACTCGTAATGTCCACCTGCACATTTGAGTCATTTGTCATGAATCAGAGAGATGGAGAGTTTGATTTTCTGACGTTCCCGGACTCGTGTTCAGCAGAACGTCTAACGCGCATCATTAAAGCGTCTCTGAACACGAGCGCAGCAAATGTCACAAGCCCTGAGTCACCATTCACTCCCGTCAGAGACGTTCAGAGCTTCTCTACGGCTGTTTGCATCCCTTCATTTGTGTCTGTTTTCATTACAGCGACTCCATGTGAGAATAACCTTCAGCAAAAGCCCTAATATTTTACATGCTGAAACATTTATATTTCTCTTTAAAATAAAATTTTAAAAGCTGAAACCCGTCAAAATCTTCAAGAGCTACTACAAAAACATCCTGTAAGTTTCAGAATTCAAAACTTTGTTAGTCTAAAAATGGCTTATATTGAAGGCAGTCTGCCAAAACGACTGCTTGTGCTAGTGTGGATAAGCTCCGCCTCCGCAGAAGATGATCAACGTCTGCTTCAACAGCACTGTCTGTTTAGCCACGCCCACCAATTCTACAACGCTGCCTGTTTAGTCCCGCCCACTGATTCTACAGCACTGCCTGTTTAGCCACGCCCACCAATCTACAACGCTGCCTGTTTAGTCCCGCCCACTGATTCTACAGCACTGCCTGTTTAGCCACGCCCACCAATCTACAACGCTGCCTGTTAAGTCACGCCCACTGATTCTACAGCACTGCCTGTTTAGTCCCGCCCATTGATTCTACAGCACTGCCTGTTAAGTCCCGCCCAAAGATTCTACAGCACTGCCTGTTTAGTCCAGCCCCCCCGATTCTACAGCACTGCCTGTTTAGCCCCGCCCACCGATTCTACAGCACTACCTGTTTAGTCCCGCCCACCGATTCTACACCACTGCCTCTTTAGCCACGCCCACCGATTCTACTGCATTGCCTGTTTAGCCACACCCACCAATCTACATCGCTGCCTGTTTAGCCACGCCCACAGATTCTACATCGCTACCTGTTGAGCCACGCCAACCGATTCTACAGCACAGCCTGTTTAGTCCCGCCCCACGATTCAACAGCACTGCCTGTTTAGTCCCGCCCCCCCGATTCTACAGCACTGCCCCGCCCGCAGATTCTACATCGCTGCCTGTTAAGTCCCGCCCACCGATTCTACATCACTACCTGCTTAGCCACGCCCACCAATTCTACAGCACTGCCTGTTTAGTCCCGCCCACCGATTCTACAGCACTGCCTGTTTAAGCCCTGCCCACCGATTCTACATCGCTGCCTGTTGAGCCTCACCCACCGATTCTACAGCACTGCCAGTTTAGTCCCGCCCACCGATTCTACAGCACTGCCAGTTTAGTCCTGCCCACGATTCTACAGCACTGCCTGTTTAGCCCCGCCCACCGATTCTACAGAACTGCCTGTTTAGCCCCACCCACCGATTCTACAGCGCTGCCTGTTTAGCCCCGCCGACCCATTCTACAGCGCTGCATGTTTAGCCCCGCCCACCGATTCTACAGCACTGCATGTTTAGCCCCGCCCACCGATTCTACAGCACTGGCTGTTTAGAACAGCCCACTGATTCACGCATGTATTATAAATAACGAGAGACACAAATGTAGGTCTATGAAGAAACCAAACGATAAAGATCTCTAAAGAGATTCAGAGATTCGCTCTAAAGACAAGATGCTGTTCAGTGCCAAGCTGTGGAAAAAGGTTAGGAAAAACCCTTCTGATCCCAAGGTTAGGAAAGAGTGGATGAACTTTATTTTCATTACATGATCACTATTGCTTTGTCTCTTCTTACAGTTCATCCGATATGTATTGAGTAAATTATGCGTTTTTAACTTAAATCATAGCAGCGTCCATCTGTGATGAATAACAATTAGCCAATCACAGCAGTGGGCACTTACTTTATTATTTATTTCATTTATTACTTAATAAATATATTACTTAATAAATGACTAAAAAGAAAATAATTATCATCAGGAAGGTCACAAAGTCAAACAAACGACACTCTTTGTTCGGCTGTTTAACAGTGATTTCTGTGGCCTTCATGTCAGTATGTTATTGAGTCGACACAAAGGCCAGGACCCGGGCAGACTAATTAAGCTCTTCTTCTACAGCATGCAGTCTAATGACCCACAATGCTTTGCTGCAGAGCAGCGGCCGCTCACCTGGGTCTCTCTGCTGATCGCCGAGCGTTTCTACGGTCACTGCTCTGCTAATTAAATGCACTGCGGCGGCTCGTAATCTGTCAGTGGCGTTCGTTACGCCGGGCCTCATTAGCAGAGCTGAGGGACGCCGCTGTATGCAAACCAATTCAAATTCAATTCAGACCCGACTGAGCTGCATTTACAGCATAGACCAGCTTCACTCTTCATCTCAGACGGTCAATTCTGCTTCATTACCAGACGAACGAGCAGAAATATCAAGCACTGACATAGAAATCATGACTGAAAAACACCAAAATAAATAATCAGTAAATAATGACTACTACTAAAGCTACAACTCAAATTAAAACAATTGAAAATGTAATTTCTTTAAATAAATGTTATCTGAAAAACAAATATTCGGTATCTATAAAAATAACTTATTATTATTATTATTAACTAAAAGTAAATGTATTATTATTATTATTGTATTAAATGTTATATTATTTTATATGTTTTTTGTACAACATTATTATTTCATACTGTGTTTAATATTTTTATTAAATAAATATTATTACATATTAATGTTTCAAATACTATTATTTGAGTATTATTTTAGATTTAATACATGATATTTGACATTGATAAATAATAATATTATTATTAAAATTATATTTAACATTTATATATTGAATACTCTTAATATTATTTAATATTATTATTAATAATAATAATATATCTAACATTATATTATTGTTGTTGTTAATACTTAATATTTTATATTCAGCTATTATTTGTTTTGTTATATTTAATATTATTTATATAATTATTATTATTTTTTTTCTTTACTACTGCTGGTGAATTGCCAAACCATGACAGTGCAGCAGAGACGTCTCATGTTACTCATCCATGAATGAAAGTAGTTAAGAAAGTGTGCTTGAAAGCCTGTGCATGCTGCGTGTCTGGTACACACAGCATGTAGGCCTAATTTTAGTAGGCCAGCCACTCCTGGGAAGTTCTACAGCACTGCCTGTTAAGCCCCGCTCACCGATTCTGCAGCACTGCCTGTTTAGTCCTGCTCCCCGATTCTAGAGCGTTGCCTGTTTAGCCCCACCCACTGATTCTACAGCACTGCCTGTTTAGTCTCCCCACCAATTGTTTACAAACAAGAAACAATTCAACACGGGATTTTCACTAAACTAAACTAAAAGTCGATGCCGTTGGTGCTATATTGGATCTGACAGTGATGTCACAACACAAGTGTGAGTAACTGTTTTAATTAGATGATCACTATTGCTTTGTCTCTTCTTACAGTCTGATATGTATTGAGTTATTTATGTATTTTTAACAAATCATAATGACTAAAAAGAAAATAATTATAAGCCAATTATCATCAGGAAGGTCACACTCTTTGTTCGGCTGTTTAACAGTGATTTCTGTGGCCTTCATGTCAGTATGTTATTGAGTCGACACAAAGGCCAGGACCCGGGCAGACTAATTAAGCTCTTCTTCTACAGCATGCAGTCTAATGACCCACAATGCTTTGCTGCAGAAGCAGCCGCTCACATGGGTCTCTCTGCTGATCGCCGAGCATTTCTACGGTCACTGCTCTGCTAATTAAACGCACTGCGGCGGCTCGTAATCTGTCAGTGGCGTTCGTTACGCCGGGCCTCATTAGCAGAGCTGAGGGACGCCGCTGTATGCAAACCAATTCAAATTCAATTCAGACCCGACTGAGCTGCACTTACAGCATAGACCAGCTTCACTCTTTATCTCAGACGGTCAATTCTGCTTCATTACCAGACGAACGAGCAGAAATATCAAGCACTGACATAGAAATCATGACTGAAAAATAATCAGTAAATAATGACTACTACTAAAGCTGCAACTCAAATTAAAACAACTGAACATGCAATTTCTTCAAATAAATGTTATCTGAAAAACTAATATTTTGTATCTATAAAAATAACTTATTATTATTAATATTATTATTAACTAAAAGTAAATGTATTATTATTATTGTATTAAATATTATATTATTTTATATGTTTTTTGTACAACATTATTATTTCATACTGTGTTTAATATTATTATTAAATAAATATTATTACATATTAATGTTTCAAACACTATTATTTCAATATTATTTTAGATTTAATACATGATATTTGACATTGATAAATAATAATATTATTATTAAAATTATATTTAACATTTATATATTGAATACTATTAATATTGTTTAATATTTTAATGATAATAATACTAATATTATTATTAATAATAATAATATATTTAACATTATATTATTGTTGTTGTTGTTAATACTTAATATTTTATTTTCAGCTATTATTTGTTTCGTTATTTAGTTATTATATATATATATATAAACATTTTTTTTTTTTTTTTTTTATACTACTGCTGGTGAATTGCCAAACCATGACAGTGCAGCAGAGACGTCTCATGTTACTCATCCATGAATGAAAGTAGTTAAGAAAGTGTGCTTGAAAGCCTGTGCATGCTGCGTGTCTGGTACACACAGCATGTAGGCCTAATTTTAGTAGGCCAGCCACTCCTGGGAAGGAGTGGGGGGGGGGGGGAGGGTTGGAGAGAGGGAGAGAGAGAGAGAGAGAATTTTTGACTTTTAAGGTCTCTTTTATTACAAAAAAAAAGACATCATGAGAAAAAAAACAACTAAGAGGCCCATTAGACCATCTGAAACAATGAGTCGTGCTCATTTAGGAACGGCTGGGCAGCACAGAAATGAAACGGACCATTTGTCCTGCATTATAAGTGTTTCGAGAGCAGAAAGCTGAACGAGTGGAAATGACAGTGTTTAATGTCTCTGTGAAGGTTGCTAAATCAGCTTTAGTTCATGAGAAGCGGCTCTCAGCATCAGTGAATCAAAGCCCAAACATCATGCTAACATCATCATCATCCCACCAAACACACGTCTGATTCAAATCTAAAAAAAAAAAAAAAATAGGCAAATAATATTTTCTATATTTGATACAATCACACAGGCATGATTAGAACGTTCCAAATTCCAATCTGCATTCGCTGGCTGGCTCTGATCCAGATACAGACACGTTTTTACAGCACTGTGCATTATAACCAATCACACACAATTCTGTTGAGCTAATGAATGCACTGACCAATCAGAGGTGTTCAGATGAGTCACCGCTAAAATGTTGGTGTGTTCTTCACTCAATCGCTGACTGAATACCTCTTTCTGGCGAATTCTCTCATCAGAAACAACATAGTGCAAATGTGTGTATGAATCTATGAGTAAGATATTAAAGTCACTGTGTAAACAGCTTCAGTGACTTGAATGGGAGTTTTTGAGAGTGCTTGAATTCTCGACTGTCAGTGAAAATGTTCTTTGATAATGTACACATTTTTCTCTCTTTCTGTATAATGAAAGCGTTATGATAAGTAGCCTAACTTACATTGTGTATAATATTCATATTAAATATAAAGTCAGTCATATTAAAATATATTATGGCATGACACCCACATCTGTTACTTAAGTAAACAGACAGGTTCATATGCATAGTTAATATATTACATTATAAGGCTACGTTGACCATCATAATCTAGGTAACAATCGAGATATTTTCATATTTCTGTGTGCCAAATGACAACCCCCCACCCCCACCCCCTCAAAAATAATGACTGCATGATGCCCCTGAATGTGTGTGTGTGTGTGTGCATGCGTGTGTGTCCATATGAAAATGTGTTTAATGTAGTTAGCAGAGAGAAAATGGTGCAAATCAAAAGATCCGTCAGACCTGTGTATCTATCAGTCTTTGCTTTCATCTTTCTCTGCCTAAGTCCATACTGCCAAAGCTTCATACTTCCACAACAAGATCAACAGTGCATCTGACACACACAATCTCTTCAAATCATTCAACTCTCTCTCCTCTGCACAAGAACTCAAACCAACCAACCACATATACTGCTAAAACTCACCCTTCTCCCATCTGTCCCCTCACTGAGGCGGAAGTATCCAAACTTCTCCTCTCCAGCTGTCCTACAACATGTCCTCTAGACCCAACCCTCCCCTCGCACCTTCTCCAAGCAATCTCTCCCACACTCTTACCAGCACTCACACACATCATCAACACATCTCTCCTCACAGGCATCTTCCCCACTGCATTCAAGCAGGCTCGGGTAACCCCACTGCTCAAAAAACACACATTAAACACTTTTTTTACAGATAGCTACATACCTGTCTCTCTCCTTCCAATCATAGCGAAAACGCTTGAACAAGTCGTTTTCAACCAGTTATCATTATTTCTGTAAAATACTAACCTACTGGATGCTAACCAATCAGGTTTCAGACGTGGACATTCAACTGAGACTGCGCTACTCTCAGTCACTGAAATCTTGTGGATTGCAAAAGCTGATTCCAAAAAATCAGTTCTTATTCTGTTGGATCTATCTGCTGCTTTTGACACGGTTAACCATCAGATCCTCCTGTCCACCCTCTCATCACTGGACATCACTGGGACCCCACTTCGCTGCTTTAAATCCTATCTCACTGGCAGGTCCTTCAGGGTGTCCTGGGGAGGGGAGGTATCCAAAACACATCAACTGGTCACTGGGGTTCCTCAAGGATCAGTTCTTGGACCCCTCCTCTTCTCCACATACACTACATCACTGGGTCCCATCATACAGGCACATGGCTTCTCATACCATTTCTACGCTGATTACACACATCTCTATCTCTCTTTTCAACCAGATGATCCAACGGTAGCTGCACGGATCTCAGGCTCATCTCGGCGTGGATGAAAGAACATTACTTACAGCTCAACCTGGCACAGACTGAGCTTCTCGTCTTCCCTGCCACTCCAACTCTACAGCATGCTTTTAACGTCCAAATAGGTTCATTAACAATTACCCCATCAAGTTCAGTCAGAAATATTGGGGTAATTTTCGATGACCATCTGACTTTCAAAGAGCACATTGCAAAAACTGCTTGATATTGCATTGTACACATCAGAAATATCAGACCCTTCCTTACACAGCGTGCTGCACAACTTCTTGTCCAGACCTTTGTCATTTCTAGACTGGACTACTGCAATGCTCTTCTAGCTGGACTTCCATCAAACACAATCAAATCTCTACAAATGATTCAGAATGCAGCGGCACAACTAGTCTTCAACGAACCCAAAAGAGCCCATGTTACACCTCTCTTTATCTCCTTGCACTGGCTCCCAGTTGCAGCTCGCATCCAGTTCAAGACACTGATGCTTGCATATAGAACAACCACAGGCTCAGCACCCGCCTACTTCCACTCACTATTACGAATTTACATCCCCTCCAGAAGCCCCGCCTACTTCCACTCACTATTACGAATCTACATCCCCTCCAGAAGCCCCACCTACTTCCACTCACTATTACGAATCTACATCCCCTCCAGAAGCCCCGCCTACTTCCACTCACTATTACGAATCTACATCCCCTCCAAAAGCACCGCCTATTTCCTCTCACTATTACGAATCTACATCCCCTCCAGAAGCCCCGCCTACTTCCACTCACTATTACGAATCTACATCCCCTCCAGAAGCCCCGCCTACTTCCACTCACTATTACGAATTTACATCCCCTCCAGAAGCCCCCCTAATTCTACTCACTATTACGAATCTACATCCCCTCCAGAAGCCCCGCCTACTTCCACTCACTATTACGAATCTACATCCCCACCAGAAGCCCCGTCTATTTCCACTCACTATTACGAATCTACATCCCCTCCAGAAGCCCCGCCTGCTTCCACTCACTATTACAAATCTACATCCCCTCCAGAAGCCCCGCCTATTTGCATTCACTATTATGAATCTACATCCCCTCCAGAAGCCCCGCCTACTTCCACTCACTCTTACGAATCTACATCCCCCCCATAAGCCCCGTCTACTTCCACTCACTCTTACGAATCTACATCCCCACCAGAAGCCCCGTCTATTTCCACTCACTTTTACGAATCTACATCCCCTCCAGAAGCCCCGTCTATTTCCACTCACTATTACGAATCTACATCCCCTCCAGAAGCCCCGCCTACTTCCACTCACTATTACAAATCTACATCCCCTCCAGAAGCCCTGCCTATTTCCATTCACTGTTACGAATCTACATCCCCTCCAGAAGCCCCGCCTATTTCCATTCACTATCACAAATCTACATCCCCTCCAGAAGCCCCGCCTACTTCCACTCACTATTACGAATCTACATCCCCTCCAGAAGCCCCGCCTACTTCCACTCACTATTACGAATCTACATCCCTTCCAGAAGCCCCGCCTATTTCCACTCACTATTACGAATCTACATCCACTCCAGAAGCCCCTCCTACTTCCACTCACTATTACGAATCTACATCCCCTCCAGAAGCCCCACCTACTTCCACTCACTATTACGAATCTACATCCCCTCCAGAAGCCCCGCTTACTTCCACTCACTATTACGAATCTACATCCCCTCCAAAAGCACCGCCTATTTCCTCTCACTATTACGAATCTACATCCCCTCCAGAAGCCCCGCCTACTTCCACTCACTATTACGAATCTACATCCCCTCCAGAAGCCCCGCCTACTTCCACTCACTATTACGAATTTACATCCCCTCCAGAAGCCCCGCCTAATTCTACTCACTATTACGAATCTACATCCCCTCCAGAAGCCCCGCCTACTTCCACTCACTATTACGAATCTACATCCCCTCCAGAAGCCCCGCCTACTTCCACTCACTATTACTAATCTACATCCCCACCAGATGCCCTGTCTATTTCCACTCACTATTACGAATCTACATCCCATCCAGAAGCCCCGTCTATTTCCACTCACTATTACGAATCACATCCCCTCCAGTAGCCCCGCCTGCTTCCATTCACTATTACAAATCTACATCCCCTCCAGAAGCCCCGCCTATTTCCATTCACTATTATGAATCTACATCCCCTCCAGAAGCCCCCGCCTACTTCCACTCACTATTACAAATCTACATCCCCTCCAGAAGCCCCACCTATTTCCATTCACTATTACGAATCTACATCCCCTCCAGAAGCCTCGCCTACTTCCACTCACTATCACGAATCTACATCCCCTCCAGAAGCCCCGCCTACTTCCACTCACTATCAAAAATCTACATCCCCTCCAGAAGCCCCCCTACTTCCACTCACTATTACGAATCTACATCCCCTCCAGAAGCCCCGCCTACTTCCACTCACTATTACGAATCTACATCCCCTCCAGAAGCCCCGCCTACTTCCACTCACTATTACGAATCTACATCCCCTCCAGATGCCCCGCCTACTTCTACTCACTATTATGAATCTACATCCCTCCAGAAGCCCCGCCTACTTCCACTCACTATTACGAATCTACATCCCCTCCAGAAGCCCCTCCTACTTCCTCTCACTATTACGAATCTACATCCCCTCCAGAAGCCCCGCCTACTTCCACTCACTATTACAAATCTACATCCCCTCCAGAAGCCCCGCCTACTTCCACTCACTATTACTAATCTACATCCCCTCCAGAAGCCCCTCCTACTTCCTCTCACTATTACGAATCTACATCCCCTCGAGAAGCCCCGCCTACTTCCACTCACTATTACAAATCTACATCCCCTCCAAAGCCCCGCCTACTTCCACTCACTATTATGAATCTACATCCCCTCCAGAAGCCCCTCCTACTTCCACTCACTATTACGAATCTACATCCCCTCCAGAAGCCCCACCTACTTCCACTCACTATTACGAATCTACATCCCCTCCAGAAGCCCCGCCTACTTCCACTCACTATTACGAATCTATATCCCCTCCAGAAGCCCCTCCTACTTCCACTCACTCTTATGAATCTACATCCCCTCCAAAAGTCTGAGATCTGCTAGTGAGCGACGCCTCGTGGTATCATCACAGAGAGGCTCAAAATCACTGTCCAGAACATTCTCGTTCACCGTTCCTGGCTGGTGGAATTAACTTCCCACCGCCATCCGAAATGCTGAGTTCCTACAATTTTCAAGCAACAACTGAAAACTGATCTCATCCTCATCGTCATCACTAGACTTCATCTAAAAAAAAAAAAAAAAAAACCCACTTTGCTCTCTTTCCCTTAACCTCTCACTGTCTGGCAAGTATTTGCTCTGAACAATGTCTGGAACTTTGTATAAAACAAGAACTTCATGTGTCTGTTTGCCTCTTTATAATGTATCGCTTATTGTATTCTTCAATTGTAAGTCACTTTGGATAAAAGCATCCTACATCCCTGCAAATGTATCAGGAGCTCCTGAACAGCAGACGTGTTTGAGGTTTAATGACTCGTCTGTGTTTGTTCATCATCATGAGAAAAAAAAACACGGTTAAAAAAAACCCAACCTGACATTACGGAAAAATACTCTTCTGAGAACACAGTTCAACCTTCAGTATATCCACCTTATTTTTAATGCATGAACAGTCGTCTAGTGTCATTCACTTCCAGTTATTTTACTAAACAGCTTGTTAAGCTGCTTGATTTTGCAAACTGTTATTTTTCCTGAAGCTCAAACAGTGAAGCAGACGCTTGCAACACAAGGGTCACGGAGTCAAATGCTAGAAAATGCATGAACTGATAAAAATGTAAATGTGTACTTTAAATGCAGTGTAAGTTGCATTGGATAAAATGCATAAATATATAAAATTTTTAAAACAAACATCTCAGTCCATCTCAGACTATCTTCAGTGCTTAATTCTCTTCAGTAAGTCAACAACTTGATTTTTTTTATAAAAAGTTTTATTTAGTTTTTGTCATTGAAATTTGAAACTTCTTGTCATTATGTATGAAAATAATCAGTAAAATATTTTGTTATCAATTTATCTCGGACCTTGAACTTTTGTTTTCTAAATATTTTAATGTAAAATTATATCTACCTACAGTACACATGCAGTTCCCTTCAAAGGTTAGAATTTTTTTAAATATGCTTAACAAAGTTTCTTCTGCTCACTATGGCTGCATTTATATATCAAACATACAGTACAAATTTTGAAATATTATTTTAATGTAAAACAGCTGTTTTCTATGTGAATATGTGTTAAACTGTAATTTATTTCTGTATTTTCAGCATCATTACTCCAGTCTTCAGTGTCACATGATCTTCAGAAATCATTCTGAAACAAAGGCTTTTGATAATTAATATTTTTTTGAAGTATGATTAAACAAATTAATTAGTTTTTGCATTCATCATGAATGCATTAAATTGATCAAAAGCAAATGTAAAGACATTTATGACATAACAAAATATTTATATTAAATTATATTAAATAAATGCGGTTGCTGCCACAAAAATATTGTGCAGCACAACTGTTTTTCAACATTGCTAATAATCAGAAACGTTTCTTGAGCAGCAAATCAGCATATTTTTATGATTTCTGAAGATCATGTGACACTGAAGACTGGAGTAATGATGCTGAAAATACAGCTGCGCATCACAGAAATAAATTACAGTTAAAAAATATATTCACATAGAAAACAGCTATTTTACATTCTAATAATATTTCACTGTTTTTACTGTACTGTATTTGTGATAAAATAAAATCAGCCTCGGTGAGCAGAAGTCATAAAAAATCATAATGCTTCCAAACATCTTCACTGCAAAATAATTTAATCTATATTTCCTCTGACTCCTTTATATCTGTACAACTGATATGAATCTCAAACTCTCCCTGAAGAACCACCAAATCATCCATCCGCCAATCAGGACAGACTGTGGCCAGAGATGCAGGTGAGAAGAAGGTGAGGTGGAAAAAGGTGAGAACATTGCCCGGATCGAACGCATGCTCCACAGGGAAATTATTTTAAAGATATTGGCTTTACATGCTCATTTGGAGTTAATAAGTTGGTGGCGCTCTTACCGGCGACGGTGACTTTAGCGGTGTGGCTGACGATAGCTCCGATGCTGTCCAGCGTGGCCAGGCACTGGTACGAACCCTCGTCCGGCCGGTGGTGGCGTGAGTGCAGCACATTCTGGACCAAGAGCGACCCGTTCGACAGCTGCTGTCTTCGCTCGTCCACCACCGCACTCAGCAGCACGCCATCCTTCTTCCAGGCGATGACCGGAACACCCTGATCCGAACGTGCCTCGCAGTCCAGCTGCAGCACCCCGCCCCGAACCGTAACTGCGTCCTGCGGCTCCAGCACGAACCGCAGCTCCACGAAAGCCCGCCGAGGATCCGCGCCTGCAGACCCATGGAAAGAGAGAGTATTACAGAAGATTAGTGATCGACCGATATTGATTTTTTATAACAGATACCGATACCGATTATTTGTACGTTTATGTACCCGATAACCGATATGCAGAACCGATATTTATTTACTGTTATAAAGTAAGTGAAGTAAGTCCATTCTTCACTTTCAGTCATCTTAACAACAACAAAAAACTGTTGAAAATTAACATTTTCATGTCAAATTTAATCTTCAAATTACAACAATAAAAACATTTTATTTATAAAAAGCATCATCAGCAACACTGATATTAACAATAAGCAAAAGAATGTCTAATGTTTTCAAATGGAGAAAATAAATGACAGAAGTCATATCAACTTCATTTTAAACTACAGTTTTAGGTTTAAACGCTGTTTAATAGACTAAAGAGTGAAGAATAATTCACTGAATAATATTCTCTGGAATATTGAAATAAGCTATAACAAACAAAACATCGTATTTTATTGCATTTCTTACTGGCAAATTTTTTATCAGAATTATTAAAATGTTATTGTCTAAATTTATGAAAACTGCTGACAGCGCGGTTTATCTTATTTACACAGAACTATACACTCAAACTGCGATCGCTTGCGGAGATAATACATCATATTTTCGATAGAGAGTATTTATGGGGAAATAAAGGTTCTATAAGTAAATGTTAATTTAGTTTAGCATGTTTTATTTTTAAAAACAAGGAAATCTTGTATAAAAGTTACATGCGGTGGTCGTGCTGAAACTTATCCTGAGTGAACAGTGTCCATGCTCAGGTGTGTGCACTTGGGAAGTCAAATACAGAGAACACATTTCACTGTGGTTATACTCTGTATAATTCAGTATGTAGACTAATTAAAAAATGTAGAGACAATTTTTTTTTTTTTTTTTTTTTTAACCGATATCCGATAAAGGAAAAATGCTTACATATCAGTAAAAAGATTGATAAAACCAGAATATCGGCGATCTCTACAGTAAGATCAACAGAGTCCAGAAACAGAGAGAGAGCGTTACAGAAGATCAGAAAGAGTCCAGAAACAGAGAGAGAGATGGTTACAGAAGATCAGACCAGAGTCAGAAAAAGAGAGAGAGAGCAGTTACAAGAGAGATAAAGAGTCCAGAAACAGAGAGAGAGTGGCTACAGAAGAGATCATAGAGTCCAAAACAGAGAGAGAGAGCGTTACAGTTAGACAGACAGAAGATCAGAAGAGTCCAGAAACAGAGAGAGAGAGTGATATTACAGAAGATCAGAAGAGTCCAGAAACAGAGAGAGAGAGCGTTACAGAAGATCAGAAGAGTCCAGAAAACAGAGAGAGAGAGCGTTACAGAAGATCAGATCCAGAAACAGAGTCCAGAAACAGAGAGAGAGAGAGTGTTTACAAAAGAAGAGTCAGAAGAGACCAGAAACAGAGAGAGCGTTACAGAAGATCATAAGTCCAGAAAACAGAGAGAGAGAGAGTTTACAGAAGATCAACAGATCCAGAAACAGAGAGAGAGAGCGTTTACAGAAGATCAGAAGAGTCCCAGAACAAGAAGAGAGAGTTACAGAAGAGATCAGTAGAGTCCAGAAACAGAGAGAGAGAGAGCGTTACAGAAGATCATATAAGAGTCCAGAAACCATAGAGAGAGCATTACAGAAGATCCAGAAGAGTCCAGAAACAGAGAAGAGAGAGATCATAGAAGTCAAAAGAAGACAAGGAGAGAGTGTTACAGAAGATCAGTAGAGTCAGAAACAGAGAGAGAGAGCGTTACAGAAGATCTACAGAGTCCAGAAACAGAGAGAGAGAGCGTACAGAAGATCAGAAGAGTCCGAAACAGAGAGAGAAGTATTACAGAAGATCAGAAGAGTCCAGAAACAGAGAGAGAGAGCGTTACAGAAGATCAACAGAGTCCAGAAACAGAGAGAGAGAGCGTTACAGAAGATCAGAAGAGTCCAGAAACAGAGAGAGAGAGCGTTACAAAAGATCAGAAGAGTCCAGAAACAGAGAGAGAGAGTATTACAGAAGATCAGAAGAGTCCAGAAACAGAGAGAGAGAGCGTTACAGAAGATCAAAAGAGTCCAGAAACAGAGAGAGTGTTACAGAAGATCAGAAGAGTCCAGAAACAGAGAGAGAGCGTTACAGAAGATCAGAAGAGTCCAGAAACAGAGAGAGAGAGCGTTACAGAAGATCAGAAGAGTCCAGAAACAGAGAGAGAGAGCGTTACAGAAGATCAACAGAGTCCAGAAACAGAGAGAGAGAGCGTTACAGAAGATCAGAAGAGTCCAGAAACAGAGAGAGAGAGCGTTACAGAAGATCAGAAGAGTCCAGAAACAGAGAGAGAGAGCGTTACAAAATAGAAGAGTCCAGAAACAGAGAGAGCGTTACAGAAGATCAGCAGAGTCCAGAAACAGAGAGAGAGAGCGTTACAGAAGATCAGTAGAGTCCAGAAACAGAGAGAGAGAGAGTTACAGAAGATCAGTAGAGTCCAGAAACAGAGAGAGAGAGCGTTACAGAAGATCAGTAGAGTCCAGAAACAGAGAGAGAGAGCGTTACAGAAGATCAGAAGAGTCCAGAAACAGAGAGAGAGAAGATCAGCAGAGTCCAGAAAAAGAGAGAGAGAGCGTTACAGAAGATCAACAGAGTCCAGAAACAGAGAGAGAGAGCGTTACAGAAGATAAGAAGAGTCCAGAAACAGAGAGAGAGAGCGTTACAGAAGATCAACAGAGTCCAGAAACAGAGAGAGAGAGCGTTACAGAAGATCAGAAGAGTCCAGAAACAGAGAGACAGAGCGTTACAGAAGATCAGAAGAGTCCAGAAACAGAGAGAGAGAGTGTTACAGAAGATCAGAAGAGTCCAGAAACAGAGAGAGAGAGCGTTACAGAAGATCAGAAGAGTCCAGAAACAGAGAGAGAGAGCGTTACAGAAGATCAGAAGAGTCCAGAAACAGAGAGAGAGAGCGTTACAGAAGATCAGAAGAGTCCAGAAACAGAGAGAGAGAGCGTTACAGAAGATCAGCAGAGTCCAGAAACAGAGAGAGAGAGCGTTACAGAAGATCAGTAGAGTCCAGAAACAGAGAGAGAGAGAGTTACAGAAGATCAGTAGAGTCCAGAAACAGAGAGAGAGAGCGTTACAGAAGATCAGTAGAGTCCAGAAACAGAGAGAGAGAGCGTTACAGAAGATCAGAAGAGTCCAGAAACAGAGAGAGAGAAGATCAGCAGAGTCCAGAAAAAGAGAGAGAGAGCGTTACAGAAGATCAACAGAGTCCAGAAACAGAGAGAGAGAGCGTTACAGAAGATCAACAGAGTCCAGAAAAGAGAGAGAGAGAGCGTTACAGAAGAACAACAGAGTCCAGAAACAGAGAGAGAGAGCGTTACAGAAGATCAGAAGAGTCCAGAAACAGAGAGAGAGAGCGTTACAGAAGATCAGAAGAGTCCAGAAACAGAGAGAGAGAGTATTACAGAAGATCAGAAGAGTCCAGAAACAGAGAGAGAGAGCGTTACAGAAGATCAACAGAGTCCAGAAACAGAGAGAGAGAGCGTTACAGAAGATCAGAAGAGTCCAGAAACAGAGAGAGAGAGCGTTACAAAAGATCAGAAGAGTCCATCCAGAAACAGAGAGAGAGAGTATTACAGAAGATCAGAAGAGTCCAGAAACAGAGAGAGAGAGCGTTACAGAAGATCAAAAGAGTCCAGAAACAGAGAGAGCGTTACAGAAGATCAGAAGAGTCCAGAAACAGAGAGAGAGAGCGTTACAGAAGATCAGAAGAGTCCAGAAACAGAGAGAGAGAGCGTTACAGAAGATCAACAGAGTCCAGAAACAGAGAGAGAGAGCGTTACAGAAGATCAGAAGAGTCCAGAAACAGAGAGAGAGAGCGTTACAGAAGATCAGAAGAGTCCAGAAACAGAGAGAGAGAGAGCGTTACAAAATAGAAGAGTCCAGAAACAGAGAGAGAGAGCGTTACAGAAGATCAGCAGAGTCCAGAAACAGAGAGAGAGAGCGTTACAGAAGATCAGTAGAGTCCAGAAACAGAGAGAGAGAGAGTTACAGAAGATCAGTAGAGTCCAGAAACAGAGAGAGAGAGCGTTACAGAAGATCAGTAGAGTCCAGAAACAGAGAGAGAGAGCGTTACAGAAGATCAGAAGAGTCCAGAAACAGAGAGAGAGAAGATCAGCAGAGTCCAGAAAAAGAGAGAGAGAGCGTTACAGAAGATCAACAGAGTCCAGAAACAGAGAGAGAGAGCGTTACAGAAGATAAGAAGAGTCCAGAAACAGAGAGAGAGAGCGTTACAGAAGATCAACAGAATCCAGAAACAGAGAGAGAGAGCGTTACAGAAGATCAGAAGAGTCCAGAAACAGAGAGAGAGAGCGTTACAGAAGATCAGTAGTCCAGAAACAGAGAGAGAGAGTGTTACAGAAGATCAGAAGAGTCCAGAAACAGAGAGAGAGAGCGTTACAGAAGATCAGAAGAGTCCAGAAACAGAGAGAGAGAGCGTTACAGAAGATCAGAAGAGTCCAGAAACAGAGAGAGAGAGCGTTACAGAAGATCAGAAGAGTCCAGAAACAGAGAGAGAGAGCGTTACAGAAGATCAGCAGAGTCCAGAAACAGAGAGAGAGAGCGTTACAGAAGATCAGTAGAGTCCAGAAACAGAGAGAGAGAGAGTTACAGAAGATCAGTAGAGTCCAGAAACAGAGAGAGAGAGCGTTACAGAAGATCAGTAGAGTCCAGAAACAGAGAGAGAGAGCGTTACAGAAGATCAGAAGAGTCCAGAGAAACAGATCAGAG
>CM049869.1:45787856-45817856 GCA_027474115.1 Schizopygopsis malacanthus | reverse complement strand
CAAAGACACTGGAAACAATAAATACTCGTTAAATGAAAGAGGTGTATTCAGAAATCCTGGTTTCTCATCCTCTCTCAGCTTCATATCCTTGCAAACTTGTGCAAAAGCAGCAGCAAACTCATGATTAAAAATTGATCTCCGCCAGCAAGCACTCTTCACACTCATGCATTTTAATCAAAAAAACAGATTTAAACATTTTCCAATGAATACGAGCCGTGTTTGGCCTGTGCATTCAATGCATCTGATTACGTAAGGAGAAGAGATGACGTCTAACAAAAAGCGTTTTTAATGCATCATTACATTACACTGCTATTTTTATTGAGCGTCTCACTGAACGTCATCTCAGGAGAACAGACGTCTGGAGATCCTCCGAAAAACTGAAAACCAAAATAAATGCACGGAATAGTTCACTTCAAGCACGGAGGAAGAACCAATTAAAAGTGCTGGAAAGTTTCTGACCACCAAGCATAGGTTTAATTAAAGTATTAGCAGGTGTCGTGTGAAATAATTGCTGAACGTTTCTGTTTCCTACATTCCATCTGTTCTTTGACGCACATAGAGAGCTCTCGGTTCGGGGGCACTCACTAGGTCCATCCGGAGAGGTGAGAGGAAAGATGTGATGATAATGTTTGTGCAGCTGGGATCTGTGATGGGATGGAGGTTGGCGGCGCGTGACGGTGCTCATGAATACTGTACTACTCATGAATCCTTCAGCTCCACACACTGAGATCACAGCAGCTTTAGAAAGCCTCTGAGATCCAGTATTCCTCACTAGAACATCTCGACCGCTTCTACAGGACACTCTACAGTGGCGCAGTCGAAACTGTCATCGAGAGGTTTCTTCCCCGCCGTTCCCAGGTCTTTGGGACTGTTGAGCGGGAGCAGCCCCAGCCGTCCAGCTCCTCATATTGCCAGACCCAGAAGCAGAGCGTTGCGACCCACACTCCCCCGCAGGAAGATCAGGGGGCGAGGCGGAACTCTAAGTCGGGGTCCTCAAAGCAGAAAGATCTGCGGACTGTAATTTTGTCTAAGAGGATCTCGGCCAAGTGGTCCTGACAATCACACCGTCAGGACCCTGAGGGCAGCCCACTCTGGGGGGAGGAGGAGGTACACACCTCAGTATACGTGCCCGATCCTCCTCAGTGCCCTCAGGGAGCTTTACTGATACCCCTGCCACCCCTTGTGCTTCAGGGCTCAATAAGCTCCGACGAGCAAACTTTCCAGCTGCCGCCCGGCAACGGTATGGCATGGGAAAGCTCGTCCCTCAAGTAAGGGCGCTAGAGCAGTCAGATCGGTCGTTCTCTGCCGGTCATCTGCTTCAGGGCACTGAAGTGGCTCCTCTCATGTCTCACAATGGGTCCTGCACACTGTAGAGAGAGGTTACAGAGTTCAGTTTGGTTCACGTCCAACTCGCTTCAACGGGGTCATTCCTACACTAGTGGGCCCCAAGCAGGCTCTGGTATTGGAACAAGAAGTAGACACTCTTTTGTGGAAGGAGGCCATAGAATGTGTTCTTCCTCTTGAGACAGAATCAGGGTTCTATAGCCATTAATTAATCGTTCCAAAGAAGGATTGTTGGGGTGGGGGGGGGGGGGATGCGTCCGATTATAGATCTGCATTTACTGAACCGTGCTATCAAACGCGTTTTGTTCAAGATGCTCACTATCAAAGAGATTGTGTCTCAGATCAGGTCCGAGGACTGGCTTGTCACGATAGATCAAATACTTCCACGTATTCATTCTTCCTCATTACAGGAAGTTCCTGAGGTTTGCTTTCGGGGCGAAGCATACCAGTATTGTGTTCTTCCGTTCTGCCTTTCACTCTCACCCTGCACTTTCACCAAGTGTGTGGATGCTGCCCTGGCTTCGTTGCGACTCCAGGACATCCGCATACTGAATTACATCAACGATTGGTTGATTTGAGCTCAGTCAGAGTAGATAGCGATTCAGCATCGAGATGTCATCCTCGCCCATATTAAAGAGCTGAGGTTATGGCCAAATGCCAATAAAAGTGCCAATAATTTATCCACTACAGAGAACCACTTACCTAGGTGTGGTGTGGGATTCAACGACAATACAGGCACAGTTGTCTGCTGATCATATCACAGATGTGAGGGGAGTGAGAGAAAGCCAGCCACTCACTGTCAAACAGTTCCAGAAACTGTTGGGTCTGATGGCAGCTGCATCTAACGTGATACTGTTTGGCTTGCTGCACATGAGTCTCTTGCAGTGTCCAAGGAGTTTTCCCGAGGGGGAATCCGCATCGCACGATCAAGGACATGCGGCGATGCTTACGTGCCTTAGACCAGGGGACTCCAACATTTGTTACACCGCGGATCGGTTACTGTTAAAAAAGAATCTTGCGGAGGGGTGGGAGGGAATTTAAAACAGGTCTATTCATCTATATTGTTATCCGCACATGTTGAAGTAGATTCGTCTCTTGTCGTCTCTGAGAGAATATGCACTGTTAATGCAGCATTAGATAACTCTGTAAGGTTTTTTTTACTTTCACTTTCTGTATGACTGAATGACGTTCACTGGCATATCTATTGTGCAAAGTTTGCACGTTGCTTGTGTGATATTCATTGGCTCGCCTTCATGGTTTAAAACTAAAATATTTCCAGTATTGCGACGTAACAACAAACCCCCATGCGTATGTATCTTAAACACATAAATACATGAAAGAGGAATCAAATCGTATGCCACGTAGGGATGCAGCGATTAACCGGTTTTACTATTAACCGCACTTTAAAACGTCACGGTTAATTAATCGTAAAAGCTCCACTAAACCGAGTTTTTCTGTTGCACGGAGCGGAACTGTTGCAGCTTGCGCAAAACATAACAAAAAAGTTACATGAGCGGTGCACCAGCTTAAAATGCCGTGCTTATCAGAGACACGGAGGCTAGATTAACTGTGACAGAGGAACCAAACAGCGATCCTTTATTTCCACCAGAGAATGACTGAAGTTGATAGTGTGGGACCATTTTGTGTACACCAAGAATAACCAGGGCGTCATTTAAATATTGTCGTTTAAATTGCTGTTAAAGAGTATACGTTACATAAAGGATAATGCACGGCTAGCCAACCTGTTCTCGTTGTGAAATAAAGGATTTTAATGCACGCCGTGAAGGCAATGATCACCTGACGCGAAGTTCGTTATCTCTAGCATTCTTCCCGCTTCAGACAGAGAGAGAGAGAGAGAGAGAGAGAGGTGACATTTGCATGTGTGAATTAGTCTGCCTGCATCTGCGCGTCCCTACAAACAATGAACGTTTGAGTTTATTTAAAAAGTAATTTTACCCCTTCTTTGCTGATTAATATAATGTAGCAATCCAGTATCTAAGCTATTTTATTAATAGTCTGGGCAGCGTTGACAACAAGCTTACGTCCTCCTAAATCGATCTCGAGCTCACAAACCAAAATAATAGACATGATTTTCTCAGGTCATATGTAAAATCAGATGAATAAAGATTATTAAAATGAATAAGTACGGATGACAGTTGATTACAATAATAGTTTAGTTTATTCCCCTCATTAGTAACAGTGTCCTCTGTGGGATAAATAAAGTTAATATTAGTCTTATATTAATAATACTTAATTAAAATTGTGATTTATCATTCCTGTTATGGTATTATTCATAAGTTTAAAAAACTTTCACCATCTTTCCAAGTTCTGTACCTCAGGTCTAAAAGAAATGTAGAAAGATTATACAAAATGAAAACACCATAAACATTTGTGATCTATTTCCATTTATTTTCAAAAGGGAAAAACTGACTGATGTTTACAGAGCAGATGTCAGCTTATTAATTCCAATAGAAGAGAAGGATTTTTTTTTACTCTTTAGTATTATTATTTTGTGCTGCATTATTGCTTACTGTGTTATTTCTGTTTCAAAAGGCAGCAATAAATAACACTTTAATATCTAAAGAGAGTTTATGTGATTTTATGTTGTGAAATTAATAAATGCATAATAACCGTGAAACCGTGATTATTCCTCAGACTATAATCGTACCAACAAAATCTGTAATCGTTGCATCCCTAATGCCGTGCTGTCTGAACATATCTCTTCGGGTGTGTAAGAGTAGCCTACAGCGCCAAAATTAACGAATCGAGTTCCGTTTCGTTTCTTCTTCTTGTGGTTTTGAATAGTTTGAACATGTAAATTTGCAAATTAATCTGCGAATCACATGCCGAACGGTGGGGTCTGGACCTGGTCTGTATATCACGGATCAACGGCGATCTTTTTAAGCCCTAATAGCCTATATGACAGATCAGAGCAATATTTTATTTACTAATTTAACATGAAATCTTCAAATTGCTACTCCATATCAATCCCATACAGAATAATTAGAACAATCATTTATGCAAAATAAATAACAGAGCGTCATATCTATACACATGTTCCCCAGAACTTTCTCGTGACCTGGTAGGAATTCTTCCACGGCCGGGTAGTGGGTCGCGAACCGGTGGTTGTTGACCACTTCCTTAGACATGTGGAAGAAACCTTGGTTCCTGTCTCAAGGCCCAATGTTGGGGGCTCCTTGTTGTCGCATAACGCTAACGATGGACGCCTTCCTCATGGGCCGGGGAGCAGTCAAGTGGGGCCACACTGCCCAGGGTCTGAGGGAAGGCCATCATCTCACATGGCACATAAACTGCCTAGAGATGCTGGCCATGTTACGAGCACTAAAACATTTCCTCCCAGACCTAAGGGGACATCTTGTGCTTGTCCACACAGACAACACATCGGTGGTCTCCTGGGAACCAGATGAGTACTCAGCAAAAACTGGAGAACTACCCCCCGACTGAGCCTGATTTCTCCCAAGGTTTTTTCTCCATTCTGTCACCGATGGGATTTTGGTTCCTTGCCGCTGTCGCCTCTGGCTTGCTTAGTTGGGGACAATAAATTTTCAGTGATATCGTCGACTGGATTGCAAAAATACTGAACTGAGCTGGATGATGACATCACTGAATTCAATAACGAACTGCCTGTAACTAAAAATGTAGTGTTTACTATTGTCCTTTTGCATTACTATTAGAAGACATCCTGTCGAGACTGGGGTTGAGGCCAGTGAAATGGAAGCTCCACCCAGAGGTGGTGGAGGTCTTCTGGAGGGAGTTCGGCCAGGTGGAAGTGGATATATTTGCATCGCAGGACACGACACACTGTCCGCTCTGGTTCTCCCTCACATATCCAGCTCCGCTTGGGCTGGATGCAATGGAACAGATTTGGCCGAGGCTTCGTCTGTACGCATTTCCCCCGATCGCTCTGCTCCTGGGAGTTCTGGAGAGAGAACACTGCTAGTAGCCCCGTTCTAGCCGGTCCAAGTATGGATCTTGGACATTGTGTACATTCTCGACGGCTCTCCGCTGGAGATTCTGATCAGGAGGGACCTACTTTCTCAGGCAGGGGGCACAATCTTTCACCCCCAGCCCGGAGTTATGGAAGCTGTGGGTGTGGCCCCAGAGGGTTGTTGAGACCGTACTCCAGTCCAGAGCTCCCACCACCAGGAAACTGTGCGCCTCGAAGTGTAAAATGTTCATTTGTTGGTGCAGACAACGATTGCAAGACCCAGTCAACTGCCCAGTTTATATTTCTGGAGTTTCTGCAGGAGCATTTCTTTGCAGGGTTATATCCCTCCCACTCTGAAGGTTTAGGTGGTGGCCATAGCTGCTTACCACTCCCTTCTAGGTGGTCAGCCATTGGGAAGACACCCGTTTGTTACACGTTTTCTCTGTGGCACTCGGAGGCTGAGGCCAGTACAGTGCGCCAAGGTGCCCTCTTGGGACCTGGCGGTGGTTCTTGAGGCTTTTTGCAATGCTCCTTTCGAACCTATTGAAGATTTCTTGGACAAGCTCCTCACGCTGAAGACAATCTTCTTACTCTGCACATCTTCGCTGAATAGGGGATCTTCAGGCATTCACTGTATCGTGCCTGGAGTTTGCCCCAGGCATGGTTAGGGCGTTCCTTTACCCGAGACCTGGGTATGTCCTCAAGGTGCCGACTTCTTCACCAGGTCCTGTAGTACTGCAAGCCTTTTGTCCTCCTCCCTTCGAGGAAGCAGGCCAGGAAAGACTCAATCTGCTTTGTCCAGTGTGAGCACTGGACGTTTAAGTCCACAGAGCTGCCCAGTGGCGTAAGGCAGATCATTTATTTGTTTGCTTTGGTCTGAAAGGGGTTCAAGCGAACAAGCAAACCATGAGTTAGCAGGCAGGCGCTTGCTTCCACAGAAGCTTACATGTTTGCATGCCGGATGCGCCTTCATACTACCTGGTTGCTCACATCACCCCGCTTGTGATATCTTGCGTCTTTATTGGACTGATTTCAGACATGCTTCAGAACACCAGGGCATTCTCAAAGTGTTCGATGCAGCATCTCGTTTCCTTCGGGGAACCATGGTTACATACGTAACCTCGAGACGTTTTGCAACACTAACCATAGTTTGACCATGGTATTTGTAGTAAAGCTGAGGTTATACAAATGAAAGTTAATACACCAAAAACCATAGTTACTACAATTTTACTATAAAAAAAACATGGATAATTTTCCCTACATGTTAATGTCGTGTTAATGACTGCAGAGTAATATGTAAAATAAAAATTCGTACCTTATTTTTCAGAACCTAAACAAAATAAGAAACTCACACAGCTGTTTCAAATACCAGCACAGAGTCTGAGGACAAAACGGTTTACAATATATCATTAAAATGTTTTGTGGTAGAATTCATTGATATCATTATAAATGTCTGCATATTCTCTCATCTGTTGTTTTGCTTTCACAATTTCTAGATTGTAGTCACAGTCTTTATTTTAATTTTAGACTTTATTTTAATCAAAATTACTAACAATACATTGAATAGCGATATTCCAACTTGTGTCCTCACTCCCTGCTATACAGAACTTACACTGACACCTAGTGGTGCGGATGCAGAATCACAACAAGGAAAACGTTTTAATCTATCATAATCTATCAGCTTCATGTGGAATAAATCACATTTAATTAGGCTACTGATATGATATATAGTATTTATTTATTTATTAAGCATCTTTACTGATAACAACGTAAAGCCCTTGATAAGAAGGCAACAATAGTTGCACTAACACAGTGTCTGAAATTATGTAAACTTAAACTGACTGACATAGTTCTCATTGTACCTAAAAGTTTTCAGGAAATGAAACTTGCTTGACTTGTTACAAGCTTTGTTATTGGACACATTTACTGTATACGGCTGTAGAGAAGGAAATGTTTTCACCAGCTGAAAACAACATGACATTTTTGTTTTTTCTGTGTGTACTGTCATTGCCAACAGCTGTTTTTACAGGTAGAATTTCATAAGATTTGTCTTTAAATTAGGTGCAGTACAGGTTCTTGTGTTTTTAAATGTGTATACTCACTGATTTTACTTATTAATGATTTGTTGCTGTTGTGAGATCTCAACAAGCTTGTTTCTCAGTTCTCTCAGTTGCCGTAAAAGCAGTTTGGCTGCAAATGATAATTACTTGATGCCTTTTCTCACAGGTTCTCACTCCTTTCGGTTCCTTTTAACTTACATTGAAGGCACGACGCCATTTCCTTCATTTAGTGTTCTATATATGTTGGATGACATCACAGTTGGATACTACAATTCCGAGACAAACATCTACACTGCAAAAGGAAATACTACAAATGAAGACGAGGAGGTTGATCTCATAAATAGTAATCTAAAGGATTATTCCCCCCCTATTTTGAAAAAATTTTAAGAGAATTTTAAGAATAAAACAGACGGTGAGTTCAGTAGGAAAACACTAAGACAAAAACTTTAAATCAGTGCATGGAATGTTGTATATGTTTCATTAATATATACAAAACGAATTCCGGAAATGTTGGGACATTTTTTAAAGTTGAATAAAATGAAAACTGAAAGTCTTTCATATCACATGAGCCAAAATTGTATTTACAATATAACATAGAGAACATAACAAATGTTTAGATGGAGAAATGTGACATTTTTATCCACTAAATGATCTCATTTCAAATTTGATGCCAGCTACAGGTCTCAAAAAAGTTGACACGGGGGCAACAAAGGGCTGAAAAAGCAAGACATTTTTAAAAGATTCAGCTGGGAGAACATCTAGCAATGAATTAAGTTCATTGACATCAGGTCTGTATCATGATTAGCTATAAAAGGGATGTCTTAGATACCCCTTTTCTACCAAGGCAGTTCCAGTGCTGGTTCGGAGCCAGAGCCTAGTTTCAAACCGGTTCTTTGTTTTTCGACACCCAAAGCACCAGCTCTGAACCAGGAAAAGCGGTTCGTAAGTAGCATCAAAACATTGCTGGTCGGTGCGAGGCATCGGGGTGCTGCAGGAGCGACTGGAATGTAGACGGCTTTTTATGCTTTTGGATCGCTCTTGCTGTGCTTTAGTGTGTTGTGTGCCGATCGATCGATCGATCTGTCTGATGCTCCCTGAGCAAGTCTGTTGTGTTGGGCGCCACAGCCAAAACGAAACATGACACGTATTCAGTGACGTAAGACCTGGCTCTGTTTTGGCTCTCTAGCCTGTGGAAAAGCAACCGGTTCTTAAAGGGCTCGCCAGTCGCAACAACTAAAAACCGACAAAAGCACTGGCTCTGAACTAGCACCTGGTTCCTGCTGGTGGAAAGGGGGTAAGAGAGGCAGAGTCTCTCAGAAGTAAAGATGGGCAGGGGCTCTCCAAAGATTGTGGAATACTTAATAAACAAATGTCCTCAACATTAAATTGCTAAGGCTTTGCAAATCTCATCATCAAATTCTCATCAGATTCAGAGAAACTGGAGAAATCTCTGTGCGTAAGGGACAAGGCTGAGGATCTTTGTTGGATGCCCGTGGTCTTTGGGCCCTCAGATGACACTGCATCACTCATCAGCATGATTCTGTCATTGACATTATTAAATGGGCTTAGGAATACTTACAGAAACCACTGTTGTTAAACACAATCCGCTGTGCCATCTGCAGATGCCATCTAAAGCTCTATCATGCAAAAAGGAAGCCATATGTGAACCAGAAACGCCATTGTGTCCTGTGGGCCAAGGCTCATTTAAAATGGACTGTTTCAAAGTGGAAAAGTGATCTATGGTCAGACGACTCCAAATCTGACATTCTTGTTGGAAATCATGGATGCCGTGTCCTCCAGGCTGCCATCAGCATTCAGTTCAAAAGCCAGCATCTCTGATGGTATGGTGGTGCATAAGTGCATACGGTATGGGCAGCTTGCATGTTTTGGAAGGCACTATGAAAGGTATATAAAGGTTTTAGAGCAACATATGCTCCCCTCCAGAGGACGTGTATTTCAGCAGGACAGTGCACAACCACATACTGCAGCTATTACAACAGCATGGCTTCGTAGTAGAAGAGTCCGGTGCTGAATTGGCCTGCTTGCAGTCCAGATCTCTCACCTATAGAGAACATTTGGTGCATTATTTACTGAAAAATACATAAAAGATGACCACAAACTCTTCAGCAGCTGGAAGCCTATATCAAGCAAGAATGGGACCAAATTCCAACACCAAAACTTCAGAAACTCATAACCTCGATGCCCAGATGTCTTCAAACTGTTTTTAAAAGAAGAGGAGATGCTACACCACGGTAAACATGCCCCCGTCCCAACTATTTTGAGACCTGTAGCAGGCATCAGATTTGAAATGAGGTCATTTTGTGCATGACATTTTTTAATTTCTCAGTTTAAACATTTGTTACGTTATCTATGTTCTATTGTGAATAAAATATTGGCTCATGTGATATTAAATTATTTTAGTTTTCATTTGATTTAAATGTAAAAAATGTCCCAACATTTACGGAATTCGGGTTGTATATATATATATAGTGTGTTGTCTTTTTTTTACGTCTATATAATTTAGCAGTTTTATTTTTAGTTAACTTTAATAACCCTGACCTTTTATTCACTGATCTTGAAAGTCATTCTTCTTGATGTCAAACAGGTCCAGTCGTTCATCAGTTCATGTCTCTGTGTGAATTGTTAGACAATGACATCCCTGGGCAATTGATTACTAAGATTGCTTTTGAAGGCTCCACAACAGAAGAAATGCGTTTTTCTGATGACATATTAACATATCAAGGCATAGAAAAAGTGACAACACTACATTTAGAGATTTACAAATGGCGTCATACAATTGTTCACCCACGCTGCATTTCGACACTCAGGAAGTATCTAAAAAAGAGGGCAACTCAAGGAAAAAGGAGAAGTAACCATACACTGTATTTCTCTCTCTATATATATATTCAATGGATTAATGTCATATGTGATGTCATTTTTTTTGTTTATTCACTCTCCAGTAAGACCCAGAGTCAGATTGATTCAGAAAATAAACCCTGATTCTGGAGGTTTTCGTGTGAGCTGTTTGGCGACAGGATTTTACCCTCGTCACATCAATCTGACCCTGTTGAGAGAGGGACAGCCTGTCTCTGATCATGAGGTCACGGGAGGAGATCTGCTCCCCAATAGTGATGGGACGTACCAGATGAGAAAGAGTCTGGAGATCAGTGCAGAGGAGAGAGTAAAACACAAATACACCTGCTCTGCCACACACCTCAGTCTGGACAACAAACTGGACGTTGATTTGGGTAATAACTCTTTCAATCAAAATCTTACTATCAAAACAAAAACAGTTTCTCAGTCTGTGGTTGATTTTGCAGAGTTTGATCACGGGAAACCATTTAAATCAGTAATTCCTTCAGTTCTGACGGTTTTGGTTCTGATGTTGGTGTTTGGAGTTGCAGCTGCGATATGGAAAAGACAACATACAGGTACAAGATTTAACATGCATATGGGTTTAGAACAACATAACATAAATTTAACCCCCATAAATGTAAACATAACAAAACTATACATTACATTATATCATTTTTCAGAATGATTACAAAACACTAAATTAGTCTCTATTTAGTTTGGTTTTTAGATTAATCTAGAAGTGGTTATTCCACTCCTAGTAAGTGCTTTAAGTTACTACATTATTTGCTAATGAAAGTTCTGCTCTTAATCTTTAATTAAAGTAAAGCATTATTTGTCAAATTGTCTCAAACAGAAAATACTGTAGACACAATCATTGTCTATTCTCGTTGCATGTGAAGTTTGGATCTTATACTTTGAGTTGTTTTTTGGATCCACTTTATATTAGGTGGCCTTAACTACTACATACTTATATTTAAATTAATAATTTGATACAATGCACTTATTGTGTACATGCATGCTTTTACATTGTACTTATATTTTTTTAAATACCTATATGTAGTTACATCTGTAATTAATGACATTTATAATTACACTGTTGACCCATCTCTTACACATTAACCCACTCTTAAACCTACTCGTATCCCACCTCAATAGCAGCAGAGGAGTTTTGCAATACAATATGACCACAATAAGTACATTGTACTTATTTTTTATTTAAGTACACAGTAGTTAAGGTCACCTAATATAAAGTGTGACCTGTTTTTCTTTTGATCGTGGTTTCTGAAGATGATGGACTGTCACAGAGCCAGTCCATGTTGGAGTCTTATTTGATGTGACAGATATTTGTGCTAAAAACACCATTGAGTTTGACTGGTCACATTGCAATCAAGAACCTTCCTGAACCAGTGTTTTCCCATTTCAGCATTGTATTTTCAGTTTAATTTGGCATGTTATTAATATGTACGTGTAACACAATCCCAAAGTAGCCAATACAACACAATGTCCACTTATGTCGTATTACTACATTAAGTTTAAGACTTCCATCTTTATTGTACAATTCATATTATGGGCTGTGCTTTCTCATGAACATCCGCTAAATGTATATTTTTATTTTCAGCATCTGAAGAAAATGTGGAAACAAAGTTAAAACCCAATAATGTGATGTCCTGACCCAAAATAATATGTATGGCCAGCGAAACAATAAACACTAGACCAACAAACTAACCAAACCTGATCAATTATGATTCTGATATTTATTTCCTCAAGAGAAACGCTTCACTTTTCCGGTATGTTACCCAGCACAGTTAGGAAACTGATGCTACACAATTCCACTTTAATTTACTTGTTGAGACTCAAAAGTTTGTAATGCTATATCTGCAGGTCTTGGTAGTTGGCCAGTGTTAATCGTGGTAGAGTTTCAGACAAATGTGAAAGGGAAAGTCAAGGATTCAAGTCAAGTTTCACCCCTGCTTCTTCACCGTATTAGTAATTGTATTACTAAAGGTCAATGCATCAATAACAACAGAAAAGAACAGAAAAGGAAGATCGCAGATTAACTAACGTAACTAGGAGCTGTTAGTAGCTAAACATAACAATGTGCTTCCAGTATGGTAACCTATGGTTTTAGGCCTAAAAAGCAAGCTAGTTTAAAGTAATGTTTTTTAGCATTGATTGTATTGTTGCCTGCTTATTGTATGCATTTGTTTTAACACATATGTCATATGAAAACTTGGACTAAATAAAAATGCATATTATAAAACAGATAGTTCCGGTCCTTGATTCTGATTGGTTGAGCCACTTTCGAAGCTGTTGTAAATTACACTACAAACCCACACCTTTGTTTACTTTGTGTGTTGCTTGGCAACCACTTTGTTCCAACCACAACCATTTCTGAATACTGTTTTTATTAATATCATTTGACTGAAACCTTACTACGTATATGGAATAACCATTTTATAAAAGCAATAATCCCTGTGACGCCGTGGTTTACAGTGAATTTATAACAGCTAAGGGGGTTACTCTGCTCCTCGTCATAATTTATTATTATAAATTCACTGTAACCCAAAGCTTCATGGGGATTATTGCTTTATTATGAAACACCAGTCCAGTTGGTGTTGTTGTTGTTGTTGTTGTTTTTCACATTGACTTTGAGTTAATCTGCATATCTGCATGAGTTACAGAGCAACTTTACTTACTAAATAGAACTAAATATAACACACATATCGGTTAAAGTTTTGTTAACTGTGTTGTTGTTTCCAACAATTGTAGTCGTTTCCAAAAAAACATACAATATTTTGTGTAACAGATTAATTTGTGCCAAAATACCAGCAACCAAAGAACAGATGAACCCTGCCAGCTATCTCAATTTTAGACACTTGATAATAAACCCTGGCAAACCAGCTTTATTTTACAGTGCATTTTACATAATGAGCTTACATTAAGCATTTAATATACATTAGCTGATTATGAAAAAATAATCTGAATTTATAGGAGTTTTGTTTTATTGAAAAAGTCTAATGGCAATTTTCGTATCTGTTTTACATGTTGGCTTATTGGTGGCAAATTCATCTTTTTTTTCCTAGACGAAATCTTTACTGTAAGCATTTGTATGAAATGACCAGATTATAACCAGTTCTTGTACACTATACAGATTAAACCGTCCCCCATTTTTCAATTCAGTTCACCAGTTTGTTGTTGTTTATCAAATTAATTCATGTTTTACTGACAAGCTAAACAAGAAAATCAGGGAGGTTCAGTAAACACCCACAAGGGTGGAGCAATAGTTCGTTTCAAAGTTGATCAGTGAGTGCTAACTGATGATTGAAAGCGTACATTATTGTACGTGAAAGCAATATTGGCAAAATTATTCTGATTTTTTTTTGTTGTTACTTCCAACTGCAGCTCCAAAAGGTAGAATTTCAAAACAATTCTTCAAATCAAAACAAATGTAAATTAAAATAATAATAAAAAAAATACACAAATAAATTACATTATGTTGCAAAATGCTTTGGAAATACCTTAGCCAAACGTCCCTCCTGTTTCTTCAATGTACTTGCTACTATAATGAAGGACTACTGGATTAACTATTAAAGTGTGAAAAGAAACAAATGAATGTTTGATCAGTAGCTTCCTGATCAAATACATACATAAAAACTCCAACACTGAATGCATGTGTGTGTCTGAAAGCAGATCATCTGAGCTTCTCTCTTCCACATTCATCTATATTTCTGCTGAAGGAGTCTCCAGAGCACTGGCGCTCTCCTCTCACATGCCTGCTTTATTTGATTTACAGGTGGAAAAATAATAATACAGCCGCCACTGGATGTCAAATATCCTGCGGTGCTTCTATAATTGGATTAAAGGCCAGAAACTCGCTGTACAACATGAACACCTGAGAAGAGTGAAACCCACCGCATGAGAGAGAGGAGATGGAGACAGTGCTGATCGGGTTTAGATAAAGCACTGGTAACTAACTAACAACTAACAAGCTGAAGCAGTTTACTAACGCTTTGTCAATCAATCAATCCATCCATCCATCCATCCATCCATCCATCCATCCAGCCATCCATCCATCCAGCCATCCATCAATCCATCAGCCCATCAACCCATCAACCCATCAATCAATCCATCCATCCATCCATCCATCCATCCATCCATCCATCCATCCATACATCCATCCATCCATACATCAATCAATCGGCCCATCAGCCCATCAACCCATCAACCAATCAATCCATCCATCCATCCATCCATCCATCAATCCATCAGCCCATCAACCCATCAACCAATCAATCAATCCATCCATCCATCCATCCATCCATCCATCTATCCAGCCATCAATCCATCAGCCCATCAACCCATCAACAATCAATCAATCATCCATCCATCCATCCATCCATCCATCCATCCATCCATCCATCCATCCATCCATCAATCAATCAATCAATCAAATCAATCCATCCATCCATCCATCCATCCATCCATCCATCCATCAATTTATAGATCGATCCATCAATCCATCCATCCATCCATCCATCCATCCATCCATCCATCAATCAATCAATTTATAGATCGATCAATCAATCAATCTATCTATCTATCTATCTATCTATCTATCTATCTATCTATCTATCTATCTATCTATCTATCTATCTATCTATCTATCTATCTATCTATCTATCCATCAATCCATCAATCTATCTATCTATCCATCCAATCATCCATCCATCCATCCATCCATCCATCCATCCATCCATCCATCCATCCATCCATCCATCCATCCATCCATCCATCAATCAATCAATCAATTTATAGATCGATCAATCAATCAATCATAGATCTATAAATCAATCAATCTATCAATCAATCAATCAACTCATCCATCAATCCATCAATCAATCCATCCATCCATCCATCCATCCATCCATCAATCCACCAATCCATCAATCTATCAATCCATAAATTAATCAATCAATCAATCAATCAATACATCAATCCATCCATCCATCCATCAATCAATCAATCAATCAATCAATCAATCCATCAATCAGAAACTGAACACAAACACTGAAACCTGAGCTGATCAACAAACAGCCAATCAGATCTGAGGAACAGAACTAACCGATGAATAATGTATCACAGGTGTTTACCAGCGTCCAATCAGAACACAGAACCTCAACCTCTGCTTTGATGAACTAAACATCTACAAAAGCACAGAAAGCTGTGATAATCTCACGTAATAAGAGCTGATTATGAACAGAGAGAGCAAAATCAAAACAAGAACAAAGAGCTAATGATCAAACAGAAAGATGAAACTCATGGAGGTGAGAATCAGATCAACAAACGAGCGAGTTTCTCAGCAAAGGTTCTCCAGAAGTTTCTTGGAAATCTCTTTAATCCCACACAAACTCAAACTCCTGCGTTCAGAACAACACATGAATATTAAAGTGTTCATCCACACGGACTGGAGATAAATACAGGAGGAATATACAGTCACCGCACGTCTAACTGACTAGATTCATTCATTCATTTATTCCTCATATGTTTATTTATGCCTGTACTGTTCTGAAACTCTGTATTATGAGCACTTCTCATGTTTATTTGACTCTTTGTGATGAATCACTTGCCGTAATTCCTCACTTTGGATAAAAGTGTCTGGTAAATAAACAGATATAAATGTAACCATAACACCATATCAGCATCAAAGCATGTATTCATGGCGAACTCATATCATAACAACAATATTTAAATTAATTGTGTACACAAATGTAACTATTATCTCTACAAACAAACAAAACCAAAATATTAGAAAGAAAGAAATTGTAGATTATTGCTGCTGTTGCAAACTGCCAATGCATATGATACTGTTCTGTGAGTATTTAAGACATACTGCTGCTGCACAACGAGCATATATAATAACCCGTATCTATACAGGTGGAGCTGGGGAAGGAGGAGGGAATGCCGCAGATGATGCTATCCAGCCATTCAAATGTAGTGTGTGTTTGCGTTTAATAGTGTTGTGTTTCAGTAATGAGTGTGTGTTTTCAGCTGAGTGTGTGTTTCAGTAATGAGTGTGTGTGTTTCAGTAAAGTGTGTGTAACTGAGTGTGTGTTTAGACTGAGTGTGTTCAGTAATGAGTGTGTGTTTCAGTAATGAGTGTGTGTTTTCAGTACTGAGTGTGTGTTTCAGTAATGAGTGTGTGTTTTTTGTAATGTGTGTTTCAGTAATGAGTGTGTGTAATGAGTGTGTGTTTCAGTAATACGTGTGTTTCAGTAATGTGTGTTTTCAGTAATAGTGTGTGTTTCAGTAATGAGTGTGTTTCAGTACTGAGTGTGTGTTTGAGTGTGTGTTTTCAGTAATGAGTGTGTGTAATGAGTGTGTGTTTTCAGTACTGAGTGTGTTTTGTAATGTGTTTTCAGTAATGAGTGTGTGTTTCAATACTGTGTGTTTTCAGTACTGAGTGCGTGTTTTCAGTACTAGTGTGTGTTCAGTCAGTGTGTGTAATGAGTGTGTGTTTCAGTAATAGTGTGTGTTTTCAGTAATGTGTGTGTGTTTCAGTACTGTGTGTTTCAGTAATGAGTGTGTGTTTTCAATACTGAGTGTGTGTTTTCAGCTGAGTGTGTTTCAGTAATGAGTGTGTGTTTCAGTAATGAGTGTGTGTTTCAGTAATGAGTGTGTTTTCAGTACTGAGTGTGTGTTTCAGTAATGAGTGTGTGTTTCAGTAATGAGTGTGTGTTTCAGTACTGAGTGTGTGTTTTCAGTACTGAGTGTGTTTTCAGTAATGAGTGTGTTTCAGTAATGAGTGTGTGTTTCAATACTGAGTGTGTGTTTCAGTACTGAGTGCGTGTTTTCAGTACTGAGTGTGTGTTTCAGTACTGAGTGTGTGTTTCAGTACTGAGTGTGTGTTTCAGTAATGAGTGTGTGTGTTTCAGTAATGTGTGTGTGTTTCAGTATGAGTGTGTGTTTCAGTAATAGTGTGTGTTTCAGTACTGAGTGTGTGTTTTCAGTACTGTGTGTTTTCAGTAATGAGTGTGTGTTTTCATACTGAGTGTGTGTTTTCAGTAATGAGTGTGTGTCAGACTGAGTGTGTTTCAGTAATGAGTGTGTGTTTCAGTACTGAGTGTATGTTTCAGTAATGAGTGTGTGTGTTTTAATGAGTGTGTGTTTTCAGTACTAGTGTGTTTCAGTAATGAGTGTGTGTTTCAGTAATGAGTGTGTGTTTTCAATACTGAGTGTGTGTTTTCAGTACTGTGTGTTTCAGTAATGAGTGTGTGTTCAGTCAGTATGTTTCAGTAATGAGTGTGTGTTTTCAGTACTGAATGTGTTTTCAGTAATGAGTGTGTGTTTCAGTACTGAGTGTGTGTTTCAGTAATGAGTGTGTGTTTCAGTCTGAATGTGTGTTTCATACTGAGTGTGTGTTTTCAGTACTGAGTGTGTTTCAGTAATGAGTGTGTGTTTCAGTACTGAGTGTATGTTTCAGTAATGAGTGTGTGTTTTCAGTACTGAGTGTGTGTTTCAGTAATGAGTGTGTGTTTCAGTAATGAGTGTGTGTTTCAGTACTGAGTGTGTGTTTCAGTAATGTGTGTTTTCAGTAATAGTGTGTGTTTCAGTAATGAGTGTGTGTTTGAATGTGTTTTCAGTAATGAGTGTGTGTTTCAGTACTGAGTGTGTGTTTTCAGTAATGAGTGTGTGTTTCAGACTGAGTGTGTGTTTCAGTAATGAGTGTGTGTTTCAGTACTGAGTGTGTGTTTCAGTAATGAGTGTGTGTTTTCAATACTGAGTGTGTGTTTTCAGTACTGAGTGTGTTTCAGTAATGAGTGTGTGTTTCAGTAATGAGTGTGTGTTTTCAATACTGAGTGTGTGTTTTCAGTACTGAGTGTGTTTCAGTAAGTGTGTGTGTTTGATGTGTGTGTGTTTCAGTACTGAGTGTATGTTTCAGTAATGAGTGTGTGTTTTCAGTACTGAGTGTGTGTTTCAGTAATGAGTGTGTGTTTCAGTAATGAGTGTGTGTTTCAGTACTGAGTGTGTGTTTTCAGTACTGAATGTGTGTTTCAGTACTGAGTGTGTGTTTTCAGTACTGAGTGTGTGTTTCAGTAATGAGTGTGTGTTTCAGTACTGAGTGTGTGTTTCAGTAATGAGTGTGTGTTTTCAGTACTGAGTGTGTGTTTCAGTACTGAGTGTGTGTTTCAGTAATGAGTGTGTGTTTTCAGTACTGAGTGTGTGTTTCAGTAATGAGTGTGTGTTTCAGTAATGAGTGTGTGTTTCAGTAATGAGTGTGTGTTTCAGTAATGAGTGTGTGTATCAGTACTGAGTGTGTTTCAGTAATGAGTGTGTGATTCAGTAATGAGTGTGTGTTTTCAGTAATGAGTGTGTGTTTTCAGTAATGAGTGTATGTTTTCAGTACTGAGTGTGTGTATCAGTACTGAGTGTGTGTATCAGTACTGAGTGTGTGTTTCAGTAATGAGTGTGTGATTCAGTAATGAGTGTGTGTTTCAGTACTGAGTGTGTGTTTCAGTACTGAGTGTGTGTTTCAGTACTGAGTGTGTGTTTCAGTAATGAGTGTGTGTGTTTCAGTAATGTGTGTGTGTTTCAGTACTGAGTATGTGTTTCAGTAATGAGTGTGTGTTTTCAATACTGAGTGTGTGTTTTCAGTACTGAGTGTGTTTCAGTAATGAGTGTGTGTTTCAGTACTGAGTGTATGTTTCAGTAATGAGTGTGTGTTTTCAGTACTGAGTGTGTGTTTCAGTAATGAGTGTGTGTTTCAGTAATGAGTGTGTGTTTCAGTAATGAGTGTGTGTTTCAGTAATGAGTGTGTGTTTCAGTAATGAGTGTGTGTTTCAGTAATGAGTATGTGTTTCAGTAATGAGTGTGTTTCAGTAATGAGTGTGTGATTCAGTAATGAGTGTGTGTTTTCAGTAATGAGTGTGTGTTTTCAGTAATGAGTGTGTGTTTCAGTACTGAGTGTGTGTATCAGTACTGAGTGTGTGTTTCAGTAATGAGTGTGTGATTCAGTAATGAGTGTGTGTTTCAGTACTGAGTGTGTGTTTCAGTACTGAGTGTGTGTTTCAGTAATGAGTGTGTGTGTTTCAGTAATGTGTGTGTGTTTCAGTACTGAGTATGTGTTTCAGTAATGAGTGTGTGTTTTCAATACTGAGTGTGTGTTTTCAGTACTGAGTGTGTTTCAGTAATGAGTGTGTGTTTCAGTACTGAGTGTATGTTTCAGTAATGAGTGTGTGTTTTCAGTACTGAGTGTGTGTTTCAGTAATGAGTGTGTGTTTCAGTAATGAGTGTGTGTTTCAGTACTGAGTGTGTGTTTTCAGTACTGAATGTGTTTTCAGTAATGAGTGTGTGTTTCAGTACTGAGTGTGTGTTTTCAGTAATGAGTGTGTGTTTCAGACTGAGTGTGTGTTTCAGTAATGAGTGTGTGTTTCAGTACTGAGTGTGTGTTTCAGTAATGAGTGTGTGTTTCAGTACTGAGTGTGTGTTTCAGTAATGAGTGTGTGTTTCAGTACTGAGTGTGTGTTTTCAGTACTGAGTGTGTTTCAGTAATGAGTGTGTGTTTTCAGTAATGAGTGTGTGTTTTCAGTACTGAGTGTGTGTTTTCAGTAATGAGTGTGTGTTTTCAGTAATGAGTATGTGTTTCAGTAATGAGTGTGTGTTTCAGTACTGAGTGTGTGTTTCAGTAATGAGCGTGTGTTTCAGTAATGAGTGTGTGTTTCAGTAATGAGTGTGTGTTTCAGTAATGAGTGTGTTTTCAGTACTGAGTGTGTGTTTCAGTAATGAGTGTGTGTTTCAGTAATGAGTGTGTGTTTCAGTACTGAGTGTGTGTTTTCAGTACTGAGTGTGTTTTCAGTAATGAGTGTGTTTCAGTAATGAGTGTGTGTTTCAATACTGAGTGTGTGTTTCAGTACTGAGTGCGTGTTTTCAGTACTGAGTGTGTGTTTCAGTACTGAGTGTGTGTTTCAGTACTGAGTGTGTGTTTCAGTAATGAGTGTGTGTGTTTCAGTAATGTGTGTGTGTTTCAGTACTGAGTATGTGTTTCAGTAATGAGTGTGTGTTTTCAATACTGAGTGTGTGTTTTCAGTACTGAGTGTGTTTCAGTAATGAGTGTGTGTTTCAGTACTGAGTGTATGTTTCAGTAATGAGTGTGTGTTTTCAGTACTGAGTGTGTGTTTCAGTAATGAGTGTGTGTTTCAGTAATGAGTGTGTGTTTCAGTAATGAGTGTGTGTTTCAGTAATGAGTGTGTGTATCAGTACTGAGTGTGTTTCAGTAATGAGTGTGTGATTCAGTAATGAGTGTGTGTTTTCAGTAATGAGTGTGTGTTTTCAGTAATGAGTGTGTGTTTCAGTACTGAGTGTGTGTATCAGTACTGAGTGTGTGTTTCAGTAATGAGTGTGTGATTCAGTAATGAGTGTGTGTTTCAGTACTGAGTGTGTGTTTCAGTAATGAGTGTGTGTTTTCAGTAATGAGTGCGTCTCTGAGGGTAGTTAAACAGGAATAAACTCACCGAGCACAGAGAGCGCGCAGGACGCAGAGATGTTCTGCTGTTTGTTGTGAGCGATGCAGGTGTATGTTCCCGAGTCGTCGTCTGTGACGCTGCTGATCAGAAGGTTGCTGCCGCTCAGGAGAGAGTATTTCTTTGATCTGACAGAGAATCAGACACAGAAACACCATCAGAGTCGACAGACGCAGCAGAGATGAAGAGAAAAGAGAGTCGCTGCTCTCGTCTGACGATAACGTCTCAGGTTACGTATGTAACCATGGTTCCCCGAATGGGGAACGAGACACTGCGTCCCCTAGGGGTCGCTACGGGGAACGCCCTCAGCGTGACTCGTGTCTGAAGATACATATGTAAAAACACCACCTGTTGGCCGGCGACAGCCCATGACGTCACTACCGGCGTGCCACAATATAAGTGCCGCCGGGAGAATACATCATCAGCTTCTTTGTCTGAAGCTTGCGTCCGAAGCATGGCCCAAAGCCTAGGGGACGCAGTGTCTCGTTCCCCATTCGGGGAACCATGGTTACATACGTAACCTGAGACGTTCCCCTCCATGGGAACTCGAACTGCGTCCCCTAGGGATCGCTACGGGGAACGTTATACCCACTTCACCATGCTGAGGGGAATGCAAGCCAATTTCGCAAAAAAGGCGAGCACTAAGTCAACTCTACCCGGCTAAGGGAGTTGCCCCTGGGACGGCTGATGGCTGTCAGTGATATTACCCCCTTCGGCCAAAGGCCCGAGCTGCATACCCTAGTACTTACCTGTTAGGCGCCGGGATTACCGGGACTAGGGTAGAGCTCAAGGTCTTGGAATCAGAAAAAGATTCCTTTAAGGGGATATGGCCAGGCACCTGGCTCACTAGGTCCTGGCCGATCACTCAGGGGTTACCACTTGCTCTGTCCAAGCTTACTGAGGGAACTGTCTCAACAGACCTCTTGGTAGTGTACACCCCTTTCCCTTTTTTTTTTTTTTTTTTTTTCTTTTTGAACCCAACACATATGGGACAAGGGAGCGGGGCCCAAGGCACAAGCCGGGGCTTTAACCAACTCAAAAAAGGGCACGAAGCTGTGCGCGTAACCCTACCCTTACGGGATTTTTAGAAAGAACGCAGAATCTTTGATGTGCGGACTTACCACTGAGTGGATTTTAGAAAGTGCCCAAAGTCTCGCGTGTGCACTTATTAGAAGAACGTTCTATGCCCTGGAGCGGAGAACTACTCATTCCTCGGAGTGAGAGGGAACTCAGACGCCCAGAAGGGAGCGGCACGCTCATAGATGACCCTCTGGTTGAGGGGAGCAATGCTGGCTCGACCAACAAGGCGAGCGACCTATCACAGAGCTCAGGGGGGCGGAGAAACTCGGACGCTCAGAAGGGAGCGGCATGCTCATAGGTGACGGCGAGCCCTGGAGAGCGGAGAACTCATTCCTCGGAATGAGAGGAACTCAGCTACCAATGAGGAGCTCTAGAGCGGAGAACTCACTCCTCAGAGTGAGACCTATAACGAGCTCTGGAGAGTGGAGAACTCATTCCTCAGAATGAGAAGGCACTCCGCCTCTCAGAAGGGAGCGGCAAGCCCAACCATGAGCTCTGGAGAGCGGGGAACTCATTCCTCAGAATGAGAGGGAACTCCCCACTCAGCAGGGAGCGGCATGCTCATAGATAACCCTCTATAGTGAGGGGAGCAATGCTAGCTCGACCAGCAAGGAGCGCGACCTATCACAGAGCTCTGAGGAGCGGAGAACTCATTCCTCAGAATGAGTGGGAACTCAGACGCTCCGCAGGCACCGAAAAGCTGGGAGGGCGAGACTGGAGCGTCGAGCAGAAAGCCCTTCTCTTTCTTCTCGAGGTCTGCCAGATTCACCCACAGATGCCTCTCCGTTACCACCATGGCTGCCATAGACCTGCCCATAGCAGAGGCAGCCTGCTTGGTGGCACGGAGGGCTAGATCTGTGGTGCGGCGCAGCTCGGCTACCTCGTCAGGCGACAAGCCCTGACCGCTATCCAGGTCCTTCAGCAGGTTCGCCTGGTACGCCTGAAGCACCGCCATGGTGTGCAACGAGGCGACTGCTTGACCTGCTGCTGCGTACGCCCTGCCATTCAAGCGTGATGTAGCCTGAAGGGGCCTGGATGGCAAGGAGGGAACACTTCAGAGAGGGTGTCTCCCCCATAGAGAGATAGCTAGCTAGCGTCTCTTCTACAGGGGGCATCCTCTCATAGCCATTTTCACGCATCCCTGCAATGTTAGCATAACTGTTACGCTGGAACTTGTGGATGCGAGCGGAAAACGGCTTTTTCCATTCCTTCTCAACCTCCGTATGGAGATCAGGAAGAAATGGAAGGTTCACTTGAGCTGAGGTTTTATGGCCAGGAAGAAATCGCTCGTCGAGGCGTCCTCACGGCGCCGCCATTTTGGTTCGCTCCCACGGCAAGTCAAGCCTTGCCGTGGCGCGTTCCATAACATCCAGCAGCTCTTCGTACGCAGGGCAGGAGTCTTGAGAGAGTTCAGTCTCAACATCCTCAATCTCAGACATCTCCTGCTCTTTCTGGGCACAACCCAGCAGAGCACTAGCCGCCGGATCAGATGATGTCAGAGAGATTACATCATCATAATCTAGCGGCTCGCTCTCGTTCTTTGCCGACTCGTGTGAAAGGGAAAGCTCCCTCTCAAACTCATCGGCTAGATCCGCCTGCGAGCCCCACGATTTCATTCTCCTCCGTCCCTCTTTCCTCGAAAAGAGGGACAGGCGAGAGCGGAGCGTCCTCATAGGGAGCCGCTCACAATGCACGCAAACCGCCCCCTCAAAGACATCGCGTGCGTGCTCTATGCCCAAACAAAAGACGCAACAGTTGTGTGTGTCATCGGGTGTCAAATAACGAGGACACGGATCCACACACTTCCGAAACGCCTTGCTAGTGCTCGCCATAGTAGAAAGGAAAACTGTACTCTTACCAGATTCACTTTGCACGCTTCAAACAAATCAGTCAGTGAAGACGAAAAAGCTGATGATGTATTCTCCCGGCGGCACTTATATTGTGGCACCCCGGTAGTGACGTCATGGGCTGTCGCCGGCCAACAGGTGGTGTTTTTACATATGTATCTTCAGACACGAGTCACGCTGAGGGCGTTCCCCGTAGCGACCCCTAGGGGACGCAGTTCGAGTTCCCATGGAGGGGAACAGAAGATTATTAACATAAAGATCAGCTGATGTTAGAGTTTAGGGATCAAATACACTACAGTATCATACGGAAATGTAATATATGACATACAAATCCCCAAATCAAGAGTGATATTGTCATACATGCATGCTCTATAAACAGTGAAATGTGTTTATATGTTAATAATGATTGTATTAGATGTAGCAACCATATGTCAACATGCATATGAACTTATGGATATTTATTAAAACAACATATATACAAACAATCTGAATGTTTATATGTTTTTGTAATATATTATTTTAATATTTTACAATTACTATATAATATCAGTATTGTGATACTGTGATACAATGTATTGATGGTTTTAAGATGGATAAACATGTACATGACATTTATACATGTTTACATCATATGACAATATATTTTACATATATGGGAATTTAATATATGCACATTTAAGGGGCAGAATATGTCTGGTATACTTTAAGTTCCAGAAAATTTCCAAAAGCCCCCCCCCCCCAAATAAAATCCTGGAAAGTTACCAAAATATCTAGAAAGTTTCCTGAAATCTTTTTTTTTTTTTTTATATAAGTAAAATTATGATTTTCTTTTCTTTTCGTATGATTTAAAAAGTGACAGTAAAGACGTGTACTGGTTAGTCTGGAGACTTCAATCACATAAACAATTACATTTTACAATATATTCACATAGAGAACAGTTATTTAAAACATGCTAATATTTCACTGTTTTAAATGTATTTTTCATCAAACAAAAGCAGTCTTTGAAGAGACTTTTCTGAAAAGTCTTCCTGACCCCGAGCGGTTAACCGGCGGTGTAGATATAATGTAATTCAGCAGCAGTTTGTGATGTGTTTCTCCTCACCTGCTCTGGATCAGCTCGTTTCCTCTCATCCAGTAGAAGGACGGGGTGGGATAGCCGGAGGCGGAACATTCTAGAACCGCATCTCTGCCCTGTAGAGACGTGACCTTCTGAGGCGTCTGGAGGAACGTCAGCACTCGCTGTACCCCGGGCTCTGCACACACACACACACACACACACACACACACACACACACACACACACACACACACACACACACATTAGATTACACACACGCATCTGATTGTTTATTCTCACCATCAGCACCACACACATACACACACACAGGTCAGCAAGCATCTCCTGAGGCGTGATTGTGTGTGTGTGTGCATGCATAATCTGAGTGCTCCTGCACACACACACACACACACACACACACACACACACACACACACACACACACACACACACACACACAGAGCGGTTGCTCGTCTAGTTGCATGTCTGTGACCTCTGAACGTTCAGCTCAAACGGTGCAGTGTTCATGTCCAGAAGCCTGCAGCGACGTTTCCTCCCAGAATGCTCTTCTTTAGCCGTCTCTCCCTCCAGAGACGCTTCCTAACAGCCCTGAGCCAAAGATCCAGCATCATGCGGACAGAAAACAACCCAGTCAGCTCTGGCCGGAGGGGATTCCTGCGATTCTCTCATTCTCTAGCCCTGCACCTGCTGTCTGAGAGCGACTGAGACGAGTAATAAACACAGGAGGAACATTCAGCTCTCAGGAACTCAAGTCTAGACTCGCACATCCACACTTGAGATTAAACTGTGATTCCTCAATCATCGTCTTTTTGCTGGTCTTGGAGCAAAACTCTGATCAATGCATCTTCATTAACATTCATGGAATAAATAGAAACCGAAACTTTTCCTTCAAACGTCTGTTGCTGTTCATCTAGATGCATTACATGTCAACAGTCTAACTAACGATCACAGCAGGGTTTCTGTTCCTCGCGACAGAGAAACCAGCACCACTGAGATATGAACACAAATACAGCCTGTGTGTTTATACTCTCATGTAGAGAGTGTTTCTAGCCCCCCAAAAAATGTGTCTCAGCAATGGATGCTCTGCAGTGAATGGGTGCCGTCGGAATGAGAGTCTGATAAAAACGCACACGCACACTAACATCAAAATCCAGCCACATATTTGTTTAGAGCTGTTTTGGACTGTTATGTTAACTGATGGACTGTGGATTATTGTGATGTTTTTATCAGACTCTCATTCTGACGGCACCCATTCACTGCAGAGTGAGATGTCTCACATTGCTGAGACATTTCTACAAACCTGATGAAGATTAATTTCGTTGCATTTCTCCTGATTTTGAATCGTGACTTGTGAGCTTGTTTCATGCGAGTGTTAGTTTAGAGTATAAACGAGATGCTGATGATGATTCAAGAGAAGGTCTCGAGTCATTAGCAGGACGCTGAGGTTTCTGGACTCTAACGAGTCATTGATTCTCGTGCATTGATCAACAGAAATGTCAGAGCTGCAGAAATCATTCAGAGTCCTCACAGAAAATGACAGACTGATATTTGAACTCCGATACCTGCTGCTGGAAAACAACTTTCTCCCAGAAACCACAACACCAATAATGAGTGAGGAAGAGCCCAGTGCATTCTGGGATATGATACACAGAGACAGGGAGACCACTGACACACACACACACACACACACACAGAGAGAGAGAGAGAAAGAGAGAGAGAGAGAGACGCACACACACACACACATACACAGACACACACATACACGCACACACACACACACACACATACACACACACACACACAGACACACACACACACACACACACACACACACACACACACACACACACACACACACACACACACACACTAAATGAGATTCCATAGAATTATATTGTATTTTAATACTAACACTAACAGAAAACTTTTTTTCCATAAATAAAATAATAATTATTATTTATTATTTTTAATATTATTACACACACATTTTTTTTTTTTACAAATAAGTAGATTTTGTAATGTTTAGTTCACTTTTGCAAAATTTATTAATTTTGCAACAATGACACTGTTATTGAATCTATATTGATCTAAATAATGACTAGTGTCTTCAGTAGAGCTGCTTTACAGATGAAATGTGAAATAATTTTATAATTCACGCTTTATACAATACAGTTTGTTTCAAAGCAGCTTTGCAGTAATAAACAGGACATTTTGTAAAAAGTTGTCAAATTCATCAAATATTAAATGAATTTTAGCTTTAACAACACGAGAGTCATTACTCAATTCAGTTCAATTCAGTTCAATTAAAACATTATCAGTGTTTTAAAGTGAATCAATTATAAACTGAAGAAAATGAACAAAAATACACATTAATCGTGATTCTTTCATGTAAAAAGTGTTTTTGAATTTCTGGCCACTGTAAATATATCATGAGTGTTATTTTTCACATAAAATGACTCAATGTTTCATAATCGATGCAACATTGAACTAAATTGAACTGAATAATGACTCTATCGTCTTCTGTAGAGCTGCTTTACAGCTGAATCTGAATGTGTTTCATAATTGATTAATTTTGCAACTTTGCATGGTTAGTTCAACCAAAAATGAAAATTCAGTCATTAATTATTCACCCTCATATTGTTCCAAACCCGTAAGACCTTTGTTCATCTTTGGAACCCAAATTAAAATATTTTTGATGAGTGCTCTCTGATCCTGCATAGATAGCAACGCAACTGAAATGTCCCCAGGTCCAGAAACGTAGCGAGGAGATTGGTAAAATAGTCCATGTGACATCAGGGGTTCAACCGTAATGTTATGAAGCTACGAGAATACTTTTTGAAAATACTTTCCACAATGGCGTGTCGCTGCTGCAGACAGGACGCTCTCGGATTTCATCAAAAATATCTGAATTTGGGTTCCAAAGATGAAGAAAGGTCTTACGGGTTTGGAACAACATGAGGGTGAATAATTAATGACTGAATTTTCATTTTTGGTTGAACTAACCCTTTAAGACAGTTATTTTCCTGTGAATCTGCTTTGAATGCATCAGTATTCAGTGAAGCGCTGTATGAATGCAGGTGGACTGACTCGTTAGCAGCACTAGTTAGTGGAGGTCAGCAGGTCATTAGTTAGTGGAGGTCAGCGGGTCATTAGTTAGTGGAGGTCAGCGAGTCATTAGTTAGTGGAGGTCAGCGAGTCACTAATTAGTGGGGTCACTAGTTAGTGGAGGTCAGCAGGTCACTCGCTAGTGTAGATCAGTGGGTCACTGGTTAGTGGAGGTCAGCAGGTCACTAGTTAGTGGAGGTTAGCGGGTCACCAGTTAGTGGAGGTTAGGCAGGTCACCAGTTAGTGGGGTCAATAATTAGTATAGTTCAGTGGGTCACTTGTTAGTGGAGGTCAGCAGATAACTCGTTACTGGAGGTCAGTGGGTAACTCGTTAGTGGAGGTCAGCGGGTCACTAGTTAGTGTAGGTCAGTGGGTCACTAGTTAGTGGAGGTCAGCAGGTCACTAGTTAATGGAGGTCAGTGTGTCACTAGTTAGTGGAGGTCAGCGGGTCACTCGTTAGTGGAGGTCAGCGGGTCACTCGTTAGTGGAGGTCAGATGGGTCACTCGTTAGAGGAGGTCAGATGGGTCACTCGTTAGTGGAGGTCAGCGGATAACTCGTTACTGGAGGTCAGTGGGTCACTAGTTAGTGTAGGTTAGGCGGGTCGCTAGTAAGTGGAGGTCAGTGGGTAACTCGTTAGTGGAGGTCAGTGTGTCACTAGTTAGTGTAGGTCAGTGGGTCACTAGTTAGTGGAGGTCAGCAGGTCACTAGTTAATGGAGGTCAGTGTGTCACTAGTTAGTGGAGGTCAGCGGGTCACTCGTTAGTGGAGGTCAGCGGGTCACTCGTTAGTGGAGGTCAGATGGGTCACTCGTTAGAGGAGGTCAGATGGGTCACTCGTTAGTGGATGTCAGTGGGTCACTCGTTAATGGAGGTCAGCAGGTTACTAGTTAATGGAGGTCAGCAGGTCACTAGTTAGTGGAGGTCAGCAGGTCACTAGTTAGTGGAGGTCAGTGGGTCACTCACCCGGTATGACGCGCAGGTCGGCGTCTGTGCCGGTACGGGAACTGCTGGGGTTCTCCGTCAGACAGCGGTACGTGGCCGAGTCCGGCGGCTGGACCCTGCTGACTTGCAGAGATCCAGAGGGCAGGATGACCACTCTGCTGTCGGGGTCAAAGGTCAAAGGCAGGTCCTCCCTGTTCTTCTGCCAGCGCACCACGGGCATGGGCTCGCCCGTCACCTCACAGCGCAGCAGAGCCGTGTCGCCCAGATGAGCAGAGACAGACTCGGTGGGGACGACCACGCGCAGAGGACCTGAGGGAGAACCGCACCAGAGAGAGAGAGAGTTAAATACACTGACATGCCATGCGCTTAAGCATTTATTTATTGTTTAACAGGGACAGTACAGAACAGATTTGAGCAGCTGATGCTTCTCTCTCAGAGAAAATCTACAACACTTGTTCTTGATTTTTACAAAAAACCTAGGAAATACAACAACCAACAAAGAATCTAAATGTAAAACATGTAGAGAGAGAGAGAGAAAACGAATAAAAAAGAAAATAAATAAATAATACAAATTAAAATAAGTAAATTGTCGGTACAACAACTGACAAACAATCTAAAACGTAAAACCCACAGAGAATACTGTACATAAATAAATAGATTTTGGGGATTCAAAAAGTTTTGATAAAAAAATATATATATTTTTTAAATAAATAAATACATATATATTTTTTTTAAATAAATGTATCAGTCATTTCTAAGTGAAACACCATAGATTGTTCAGTCTTCAAAATGTGTCTTCACATTATGTTATAACATCTACCAATCTGTACCTTTTGTATTTAATACAATTTCCCCAAGACACAGGTAAGGATGAACAGTCTGTCCATCATTTCTGTGTTTAAACACAAACTTTTCGACAACAAATCACTTAAACACGACAAACTCCTTATAACTTCAGAAGTGGGAGGCTTCCGATTAGAATGCGATGTAGTTCATGAATACTGTTATGTTAATGTGATTATGCTGATAATTAGACTCATATGTCTGTGTAACTTGTGCATTGACTCAATCGCTCATGCTAACAGTGTGTGTTTACGGTCCAGCATCAAAGCAGCTCACATGGGAACCACAATTATTCCAGAATGTGCTGCCAGAGCCTTATCGCCGTGATTATTGTTAACATTGTTCCCTAACTGCCTCCAATTACAGTCAGCAGCGCACTA
>CM049869.1:45767856-45785356 GCA_027474115.1 Schizopygopsis malacanthus | reverse complement strand
ATAAAATTAAATAAAATTAAAAATAAATTTAATAAATTAAAAAGAAAAGAAAAGTAAAATAATATAAAAGTTTAATAATTTAATAATAATAATAAAATATGAATAAAATCAAAACTAAATCAAAATAATAATATATAAAACAATAAAAGAATATTGAAAAGAAAATTAATTAATTAAATAAAAACTAAATGAAAATGAATCCATTACATTAAATGATTAAATGAGTTTCCTCTTCCTCCAGTGTTTCTTGCTGAAGCTGATAGAGGAAGAGGATGGATAATGAAGGGTAAGATCTACACTCGTAATGTCCACCTGCACATTTGAGTCATTTGTCATGAATCAGAGAGATGGAGAGTTTGATTTTCTGACGTTCCCGGACTCGTGTTCAGCAGAACGTCTAACGCGCATCATTAAAGCGTCTCTGAACACGAGCGCAGCAAATGTCACAAGCCCTGAGTCACCGTTCACTCCCGTCAGAGACGTTCAGAGCTTCTCTATGGCTGTTTGCATCCCTTCATTTGTGTCTGTTTTCATTACAGCGACTCCATGTGAGAATAACCTTCAGCAAAAGCCCTAATATTTTACATGCTGAAACATTTATATTTCTCTTTAAAATAAAATTTTAAAAGCTGAAACCCGTCAAAATCTTCACGAGCTACTACAAAAACATCCAGTAAATTTCTGAATTTAAAATTTAGTTTTGTCTAAAAATGGCTTATATTGAAGGCAGTCTGCCAAAACGACAGCCTGTGGAATATTCTACTCTTTGATGTAATAGTGTGGATAAGCTCCGCCTCCGCAGAAGATGATCAACAGCACTGTCTGTTTAGCCACGCCGACCAATCTACAACGCTGCCTGTTTAGTCCCGCCCACTGATTCTACAGCACTGCCTGTTTAGCCACGCCCACCAATCTACAACGCTGCCTGTTTAGTCCCGCCCTCTGATTCTACAGCACTGCCTGTTTAGCCACGCCCACCAATCTACAACGCTGCCTGTTAAGTCCCGCCCACTGATTCTACAGCACTGCCTGTTTAGTCCCGCCCATTGATTCTACAGCACTGCCTGTTAAGTCCCGCCCAAAGATTCTACAGCACTGCCTGTTTAGTCCAGCCCCCCCGATTCTACAGCACTGCCTGTTTAGCCCCGCCCACCGATTCTACAGCACTACCTGTTTAGTCCCGCCCACCGATTCTACAACACTGCCTCTATAGCCACGCCCACCGATTCTACTGCATTGCCTGTTTAGCCACGCCCACCAATCTACATCACTGCCTGTTTAGCCACGCCCACATATTCTACATCGCTACCTGTTGAGCCACGCCCACCGATTCTGCAGCACTGCCTGTTTAGTCCCGCCCCACGATTCAACAGCACTGCCTGTTTAGTCCCGCCCCCCCGATTCTACAGCACTGCCCCGCCCGCAGATTCTACATCGCTGCCTGTTAAGTCCCGCCCACCGATTCTACATCGCTACTTGCTTAGCCACGCCCACCAATTCTACAGCACTGCCTGTTTAGTCCCGCCCACCGATTCTGCAGCACTGCCTGTTAAGCCCTGCCCACCGATTCTGCAGCACTGCCTGTTTAGTCCTGCCCCCCGATTCTACAGCGTTGCCTGTTTAGCCCCGCCCACTGATTCTACAGCACTGCCTGTTTAGTCTCGCCCACTGATTCTGCAGCACTGCCTGTTTAGTCCTGCTCCCCGATTCTGCAGCACTGCCTGTTTAGTCCTGCTCCCCGATTCTGCAGCACTGCCTGTTAAGCCCCGCTCACCGATTCTGCAGCACTGCCTGTTTAGTCCTGCTCCCCGATTCTAGAGCGTTGCCTGTTTAGCCCCGCCCACTGATTCTACAGCACTGCCTGTTTAGTCTCGTCCACCAATCGTTTACAAACAAGAAACAATTCAACACGGGATTTTCACTAAACTAAACTAAAAGTCGATGCCGTTGGTGCTATATTGGATCTGACAGTAATGTCACAACACAAGTGTGAGTAACTGTTTTAATTAGATGATCACTATTGCTTTGTCTCTTCTTACAGTCTGATATGTATTGAGTTATTTATGTATTTTTAACAAATCATAATGACTAAAAAGAAAATAATTATAAGCCAATTATCATCAGGAAGGTCACACTCTTTGTTCGGCTGTTTAACAGTGATTTCTGTGGCCTTCATGTCAGTATGTTATTGAGTCGACACAAAGGCCAGGACCCGGGCAGACTAATTAAGCTCTTCTTCTACAGCATGCAGTCTAATGACCCACAATGCTTTGCTGCAGAGCAGCGGCCGCTCACCTGGGTCTCTCTGCTGATCGCCGAGCGTTTCTACAGTCACTGCTCTGCTAATTAAACGCACTGCGGCGGCTCGTAATCTGTCAGTGGCGTTCGTTACGCCGGGCCTCATTAGCAGAGCTGAGGGACGCCGCTGTATGCAAACCAATTCAAATTCAATTCAGACCCGACTGAGCTGCACTTACAGCATAGACCAGCTTCACTCTTTATCTCAGACGGTCAATTCTGCTTCATTACCAGACGAACGAGCAGAAATATCAAGCACTGACATAGAAATCATGACTGAAAAACACCAAAATAAATAATCAGTAAATAATGACTACTACTAAAGCTGCAACTCAAATTAAAACAACTGAACATGCAATTTCTTCAAATAAATGTTATCTGAAAAACTAATATTTTGTATCTATAAAAATAACTTATTATTATTAATATTATTATTTACTAAAAGTAAATATATTATTATTATTGTATTAAATATTATATTATTTTATATGTTTTTTGTACAACATTATTATTTCATACTGTGTTTAATATTATTATTAAATAAATATAATTACATATTGATGTTTCAAATACTATTATTTCAATATTATTTTAGATTTAATACATGATATTTGACATTGATAAATAATAATATTATTATTAAAATTATATTTAACATTTATATATTGAATACTATTAATATTGTTTAATATTTTAATGATAATAATACTAATATTATTATTAATAATAATAATATATTTAACATTATATTATTGTTGTTGTTGTTAATACTTAATATTTTATTTTCAGCTATTATTTGTTTCGTTATATTTAGTTATTATATATATATATAAAACATTTATTATTTTTTTTGTAATACTACTGCTGGTGAATTGCCAAACCATGACAGTGCAGCAGAGACGTCTCATGTTACTCATCCATGAATGAAAGTAGTTAAGAAAGTGTGCTTGAAAGCCTGTGCATGCTGCATGTCTGGTACACACAGCATCTAGGCCTAATTTTAGTAGGCCAGCCACTCCTGGGAAGGGGTGGGGGTGGGGGGGGGGGTGGGTTGGGGGGGAGAGAGAGAGAGAGAGAGAGAGAGAGAGAGAGAGAGAGAGAGAGAGACTTTTTGACTTTTAAGGTCTCTTTTATTACAAAAAAAAGACATCATGAGAAAAAAAACAACTAAGAGGCCCATTAGACCATCTGAAACAATGAGTCGTGCTCATTTAGGAACGGCTGGGCAGCACAGGAATGAAACGGACCATTTGTCCTGCATTATAAGTGTTTCGAGAGCAGAAAGCTGAACAATGAAATGACAGTGTTTAATGTCTCTGTGAAGGTTACTGAGCTCCGGCTGCTAAATCAGCTTTATTTCATGAGAAGCGCCTCTCAGCATCAATGAATCAAAGCCCAAACATCACGCTAACATCATCATCCCACCAAACACACCAAATAGCCAAATAATATTTTCTATATTTGATACAATCACACAGGCATGATTAGAACGTGCCAAATTCCAATCTGCATTCGCTGGCTGGCTCTGATCCAGATACAGACGCGTTTTTACAGCACTGTGCATTATAACCAATCACACACGATTCTGTTGAGCTAATGAATGCACTGACCAATCAGAGGTGTTCAGATGAGTCACCGCTAAAATGTTGGTGTGTTCTTCACTCAATCGCTGACTGAATACCTCTTTCTGGCGAATTCTCTCGTCAGAAACAACATAGTGCGAATGTGTGTATGAATCTATGAGTAAGATATTAATGTCACTGTGTAAACAGCTTCAGTGACTTGAATGGGAGTTTTTGAGAGTGCTTGAATGCTCGACTGTCAGTGAAAATGTTCTTTGATAATGTACACATTTTTCTCTCTTTCTGTACAATGAAAGCATTATGATAAGTAGCCTAACTTACATTGTGTTTAGTATTCATATTAAATATAAAGTCAGTCATATTAAAATATATTATGGCATGACACCCACATCTGTTACTTAAGTAAACAGACAGGTTCATATGCATAGTTAATATACTACATTATTAGGCTACGTTGACCATCATAATCTAGGTAACAATCGAGATATTTTCATATTTCTGTGTGCCAAATGACAACCCCCCACCCCCACAGAAGCCCCGCCTACTTCCACTCACTATTACGAATCTACATCCCCTCCAGAAGCCCCACCTACTTCCACTCACTATAACGAATCTACATCCCCTCCAGAAGCCCCGCCTACTTCCACTCACTATTACGAATCTACATCCCCTCCAGAAGCCCCGCCTACTTCCACTCACTATTACGAATCTACATCCCCTCCAGAAGCCCCGCCTACTTCCACTCACTATTACGAATCTACATCCCCTCCAGAAGCCCCGCCTACTTCCACTCACTATTACGAATCTACATCCCCTCCAGAAGCCCCGCCTACTTCCACTCACTATTACGAATCTACAACCCCTCCAGAAGCCCCGCCTATTTCCACTCACTATTACGAATCTACATCCCCTCCAGCAGCCCCGCCTACTTCCACTCACTATTACGAATCTACATCCCCTCCAGAAGCCCTGCCTACTTCCACTCACTATTACGAATCTACATCCCCTCCAGAAGCCCCGCCTATTTCCACTCACTATTACGAATCTACATCCCCTCCAGAAGCCCCGCCTACTTCCACTCACTATTACGAATCTACATCCCCTCCAGAAGCCCCTCCTACTTCCACTCACTATTACGAATCTACATCCCCTCCAGAAGCCCCGCCTACTTCCACTCACTATTACGAATCTACATCCCCTCCAGAAGCCCCTCCTACTTCCTCTCACTATTACGAATCTACATCCCCTCCAGAAGCCGCTCCTACTTCCACTCACTATTACGAATCTACATCCCCTCCAGAAGCCGCTCCTACTTCCACTCACTATTACGAATCTACATCCCCTCCAGAAGCCCCTCCTACTTCCACTCACTATTACGAATCTACATCCCCTATTACGAAGCCCCGCCTACTTCCACTCACTATTACGAATCTACATCCCTCCAGAAGCCCCGCCTACTTCCACTCACTATTACGAATCTACATCCCCTCCAGAAGCTCCTCCTACTTCCACTCACTATTACGAATCTACATCCCCTCCACAAGCCCCTCCTACTTCCTCTCACTATTACGAATCTACACCCCCTCCAGAAGCCCCGCCTACTTCCACTCACTATTACGAATCTACATCCCCTCCAGAAGCCCCGCCTACTTCCACTCACTATTACGAATCTACATCCCCTCCAGAAGCCCCGCCTACTTCCACTCACTATTACGAATCTACATCCCCTCCAGAAGCCCCGCCTACTTCCACTCACTATTACGAATCTACATCCCTCCAGAAGCCCCGCCTACTTCCACTCACTATTACGAATCTACATCCCCTCCAGAAGCCCCGCCTACTTCCACTCACTATTACGAATCTACATCCCCTCCAGAAGCCCGCCTACTTCCACTCACTATTACGAATCTACATCCCCTCCAGAAGCCCCGCCTACTTCCACTCACTATTACGAATCTACATCCCCTCCAGAAGCCCCGCCTACTTCCACTCACTATTACGAATCTACATCCCCTCCAGAAGCCCCGCCTACTTCCACTCACTATTACGAATCTACATCCCCTCCAGAAGCCCCTCCTACTTCCTCTCACTATTACGAATCAACATCCCCTCCAGAAGCCCCTCCTACTTCCACTCACTATTACGAATCTACATCCCCTCCAGAAGCACTGCCTACTTCCACTCACTATTATGAATCTACATCCCCTCCAGAAGCCCCGCCTACTTCCACTCACTATTACGAATCTACATCCCCTCCAGAAGCCCCGCCTACTTCCACTCACTATTACGAATCTACAACCCCTCCAGATCTGCTAGTGAGCGACGCCTCGTGGTATCATCACAGAGAGGCTCAAAATCACTCTCCAGAACATTCTCGTTCACCGTTCCTGGCTGGTGGAATTAACTTCCCACCGCCATCCGAAATGCTGAGTTCCTACAATTTTCAAGCAACAACTGAAAACTGATCTCATCCATCATCACTAGATTTCATCTAAAAAAAAAAAAAAAAAAAAAATACACTTTGCTCTCTTTCCCTTAACCTCTCACTGTCTGGCAAGTATTTGCTCTGAACAATGCCTGGAACTTTGTATAACAAGAACTTCATGTGTCTGTTTGCCTCTTTATAATGTATTGCTTATTGTATTCTTCAATTGTAAGTCACTTTGGATAAAAGCGTCCTACATCCCTGCAAATGTATCAGGAGCTCCTGAACAGCAGACGTGTTTGAGGTTTAATGACTCGTCTGTGTTTGTTCATCATCATGAGAAAAACAAACACGGTTAAAAAAAAATTCAAACAAAAGGTGACAACTTGCCCCAACCTGACATTAAGGAAAAATACTCTTCTGAGAACACAGTTCAACCTTCAGTATATCCACCTTATTTTTAATGCATGAACAGTCGTCTGGTGTCATTCACTTCCAGTTATTTTACTAAACAGCTTATTAAGCTGCTTGATTTAGCAAACTGTTATTTTTCCTGAAGCTCAAACAGTGAAGCAGACGCTTGCAACACAAGGGTCACGGAGTTAAATGCTAGAAAATGCATGAACTGATAAAAATTTAAATGTGTACTTTAAATGTAAGTCGCACTGGATAAAATGCATAAATATATAAAATGTTTAAAACAAACATCTCAGTTCATCTCAGACTATCTTCAGTGCTTAATCCTCTTCAGTAAGTCAACAACTTGATTTTTTTATAAAAAGGTTTTATTTAGTTTTTGTCATTGAAATTTTGAAACTTCTTGTCATTATGTATGAAAATAATCAGTAAAATATTTTGTTCTCAATTTATCTTGAATAAATTTGACCTTGAACTTTTGTTTTCTAAATATTTTAATGTAAAATAATATCTACCTACAGTACACATGCAGTTCCCTTCAAAGGTTAGAATTTTTTTAAATATGCTTTACAAAGTCTCTTCTGCTCACTAAGGCTGCATTTATATTATCAAACATACAGTACAAATTTTTAAATATTATTTTAATGTAAAACAGCTGTTTTCTATGTGAATATGTGTTAAACTGTAATTTATTTCTGTATTTTCAGCATCATTACTCCAGTCTTCAGTGTCACATGATCTTCAGAAATCATTCTGAAACAAAGGCTTTTGATAATTAATAGTTTTTTGAAGTATGATTAAACAAATTAATTAGTTTTTGCATTCATCATGAATGCATTAAATTGATCAAAAGCAAATGTAAAGACATTTATGACATAACAAAATATTTATATTAAATTATATTAAATAAATGCGGTTGCTGCCCAAAAATATTGTGCAGCACAACTGTTTTCAACATTGCTAATAATCAGAAACGTTTCTTGAGCAGCAAATCAGCATATTATTATGATTTCTGAAGATCATGTGACACTGAAGACTGGAGTAATGATGCTGAAAATACAGCTGCGCATCACAGAAATAAATTACAGTTAAAAAATATATTCACATAGAAAACAGCTATTTTACATTCTAATAATATTTCACTGTTTTTACTGTATTTGTGATCAAATAAAATCAGCATCGGTGAGCAGAAGTAAAAAAAAATCATAATGCTTCCAAACATCTTCACTGCAAAATAATTTAATCTATATTTCCTCTGACTCCTTTATATCTGTACAACTGATATGAATCTCAAACTCTCCCTGAAGAACCACCAAATCATCCATCCGCCAATCAGGACAGACTGTGGCCAGAGATGCAGGTGAGAAGCAGGTGAGGTGGAAAAAGGTGAGAACATTGCCCGGATCGGACGCATGCTCCACAGGGAAATTATTTTAAAGATATTTGCTTTACATGCTCATTTGGAGTTAATAAGTTGGTGGCGCTCTTACCGGCGACGGTGACTTTAGCGGTGTGGCTGACGATAGCTCCGATGCTGTCCAGTGTGGCCAGGCACTGGTACGAACCCTCGTCCGGCCGGTGGTGGCGTGAGTGCAGCACATTCTGCACCAAGAGCGACCCGTTCGACAGCTGCTGTCTTCGCTCGTCCACCACCGCACTCAGCAGCACGCCATCCTTCTTCCAGGCGATGACCGGAACACCCTGATCCGAACGTGCCTCGCAGTCCAGCTGCAGCACCCCGCCCCGAACCGTAACCGCGTCCTGCGGCTCCAGCACGAACCGCAGCTCCACGAAGGCCCGCCGAGGATCCGCACCTGTAGACCCATGGAAAGAGAGAGAATTACAGAAGATTAGTGATCGACCGATATTGATTTTTTATAACCGATACCGATACCGATTATTTGTAAGTTTATGTACCCGATAACCGATATGCAGAACCGATATTTATTTACTGTTATAAAGTAAGTGAAGTAAGTCGATTCTTCACTTTTCAGAGATGTTTATTGGGGAAATAATGGTTCTATAGTAAAGGTTAATATAGTTTAGCATGTTTAAAACAAGTGAATCTTGTATAAAGTTACATGCGGTGGTTGTGCTGGAGCTTATCCTGAGTGAACAGTGTCCACTGCTCCAGGTGTGTGCACTTGGATGGGTCAAATACAGAGAACACATTTCACTGCTGGTTATACTCTGTATAATTGTGTATGTGACTAATTAAAAAATGTTAAGACTAATTTCAGAGCGTTACAGAAGATCAGAAGAGTCCAGAAACAGAGAGAGAGAGCGTTACAGAAGATCAGAAGAGTCTAGAAACAGAGAGAGAGAGCGTTACAGAAGATCAGTAGAGTCCAGAAACAGAGAGAGAGAGAGTGTTACAGAAGATCAGAAGAGTCCAGAAACAGAGAGAGAGAGAGCGTTACAGAAGATCAGAAGAGTCCAGAAACAGAGAGAGAGAAGATCAGCAGAGTCCAGAAACAGAGAGAGAGAGCGTTACAGAAGATCAGAAGAGTCCAGAAACAGAGAGAGACAGCGTTACACAAGATCAGAAGAGTCCAGAAACAGAGAGAGAGAGCGTTACAGAAGATCAGAAGAGTCCAGAAAAAGAGAGAGAGCATTACAGAAGATCAACAGAGTCCAGAAACAGAGAGAGAGAGCGTTACAGAAGATCAGAAGAGTCCAGAAACAGAGAGAGAGAGAGCGTTACAGAAGATCAGAAGAGTCCAGAAACAGAGAGAGAGAGCGTTACAGAAGATCAGTAGAGTCCAGAAACAGAGAGAGAGAGAGTGTTACAGAAGATCAGAAGAGTCCAGAAACAGAGAGAGAGAGAGCGTTACAGAAGATCAGAAGAGTCCAGAAACAGAGAGAGAGAAGATCAGCAGAGTCCAGAAACAGAGAGAGAGAGCGTTACAGAAGATCAGAAGAGTCCAGAAACAGAGAGAGAGAGAGCGTTACAGAAGATCAGAAGAGTCCAGAAACAGAGAGAGAGAAGATCAGCAGAGTCCAGAAACAGAGAGAGAGAGCGTTACAGAAGATCAGTAGAGTCCAGAAACAGAGAGAGAGAGCGTTACAGAAGATCAGAAGAGTCCAGAAACAGAGAGAGACAGCGTTACAGAAGATCAGAAGAGTCCAGAAACAGAGAGAGAGCGTTACAGAAGATCAGAAGAGTCCAGAAACAGAGAGAGAGAGCGTTACAGAAGATCAACAGAGTCCAGAAACAGAGAGAGAGAGCGTTACAGAAGATCAGAAGAGTCCAGAAACAGAGAGAGAGAGCGTTACAGAAGATCAGCAGAGTCCAGAAACAGAGAGAGAGAGCGTTACAGAAGATCAGAAGAGTCCAGAAACAGAGAGAGAGAGCGTTACAGAAGATCAACAGAGAGAGAGAGTGTTACAGAAGATCAGAAGAGTCCAGAAACAGAGAGAGAGAGCGTTACAGAAGATCAGAAGAGTCCAGAAACAGAGAGAGAGAGCGTTACAGAAGATCAGAAGAGTCCAGAAACAGAGAGAGAGAGAGCGTTACAGAAGATCAGCAGAGTCCAGAAACAGAGAGAGCATTACAGAAGATCAGAAGAGTCCAGAAACAAAGAGAGAGAGAGTGTTACAGAAGATCAGAAGAGTCCAGAAACAGAGAGAGAGTGTTACAGAAGATCAGAAGAGTCCAGAAACAGAGAGAGAGAGCGTTACAGAAGATCAGAAGAGTCCAGAAACAGAGAGAGAGAGCGTTACAGAAGATCAGCAGAGTCCAGAAACAGAGAGAGAGAGAGTGTTACAGAAGATCAGAAGAGTCCAGAAACAGAGAGAGAGAGCGTTACAGAAGATCAGAAGAGTCCAGAAACAGAGAGAGAGAGCGTTACAGAAGATCAGAAGAGTCCAGAAACAGAGAGAGAGAGTGTTACAGAAGATCAGCAGAGTCCAGAAACAGAGAGAGCATTACAGAAGATCAGAAGAGTCCAGAAACAGAGAGAGAGAGTGTTACAGAAGATCAGCAGAGTCCAGAAACAGAGAGAGAGAGAAACACTTTCTGATGATGTGTCCCAAATATCTCCATGTGAGGGAAACATTTCTCCCCAGATTTGAAGCCCTGATTCCTTCATTTACAGAGCTCAGGGATTCTGAGAAAATGCCCTTCTTACTCGGAGAAGATGATAACACAGCTGCACTAGCTGCTAAATATGTGTTAACCATTCATAATGTTAGATGTTCAACATGATTCACTTGATACTGACCAACTTGATCTTTTCATGTATTTAGAATGATTTTGATTTTATTTATTATTTATGTTGTTATTTATTTACCTATGTTATTGTTGTATATACTGTATATATATTGATGCTTTGGCAACATTGTGCTACGCAGTCATGCTAATAAAGCTTATTTGAATTTGAATTTGAATTTGAGAGAGCTACAGAAGATCAGAAGAGTCCAGAAACAGAGAGAGAGAGTGTTACAGAAGATCAGTAGAGTCCAGAAACAGAGAGAGAGCATTACAGAAGATCAGAAGAGTCCAGAAACAGAGAGAGAGAGATTTACAGAAGATCAGTAGAGTCCAGAAACCGAGAGAGAGAGTGTTACAGAAGATCAGTAGAGTCCAGAAACAGAGAGAGAGAGCGTTACAGAAGATCAGAAGAGTCCAGAAACAGAGAGAGAGAGCGTTACAGAAGATCAGTAGAGTCCAGAAACAGAGAGAGAGAGAGTTACAGAAGATCAGCAGAGTCCAGAAACAGAGAGAGAGAGAAACACTTTCTGATGATGTGTCCCAAATATCTCCATGTGAGGGAAACATTTCTCCCCAGATTTGAAGCCCTGATTCCTTCATTTACAGAGCTCAGTGATTCTGAGAAAATGCCCTTCTTACTCGGAGAAGATGATAACACAGCTGCACTAGCTGCTAAATATGTGTTAACCATTCATAATGTTAGATGTTCAACATGATTCACTTGATACTGACCAACTTGATCTTTTCATGTATTTAGAATGATTTTGATTTTATTTATTATTTATGTTGTTATTTATTTACCTATGTTATTGTTGTATATACTGTATATATATTGATGCTTTGGCAACATTGTGCTACGCAGTCATGCTAATAAAGCTTATTTGAATTTGAATTTGAATTTGAATTTGAGAGAGCTACAGAAGATCAGAAGAGTCCAGAAACAGAGAGAGAGAGTGTTACAGAAGATCAGAAGAGTCCAGAAACAGAGAGAGAGAGCTTTACAGAAGATCAGTAGAGTCCAGAAACCGAGAGAGAGAGTGTTACAGAAGATCAGTAGAGTCCAGAAACAGAGAGAGAGCGTTACAGAAGATCAGAAGAGTCCAGAAACAGAGAGAGAGAGAGCGTTACAGAAGATCAGAAGAGTCCATAAACAGAGAGAGAGAGCGTTACAGAAGATCAGAAGAGTCCAGAAACAGAGAGAGAGAGCTTTACAGAAGATCAGTAGAGTCCAGAAACAGAGAGAGAGAGAGCGTTACAGAAGATCAGAAGAGTCCAGAAACAGAGAGAGAGAGTGTTACAGAAGATCAGAAGAGTCCAGAAACAGAGAGAGAGAGCTTTACAGAAGATCAGTAGAGTCCAGAAACAGAGAGAGAGAGCGTTACAGAAGATCAGAAGAGTCCAGAAACAGAGAGAGAGAGCGTTACAGAAGATCAGTAGAGTCCAGAAACAGAGAGAGAGAGAGCGTTACAGAAGATCAGAAGAGTCCAGAAACAGAGAGAGAGAGTGTTACAGAAGATCAGAAGAGTCCAGAAACAGAGAGAGAGAGCGTTACAGAAGATCAGAAGAGTCCAGAAACAGAGAGAGAGAGCGTTACAGAAGATCAGAAGAGTCCATAAACAGAGAGAGAGAGCGTTACAGAAGATCAGTAGAGTCCAGAAACCGAGAGAGAGAGTGTTACAGAAGATCAGTAGAGTCCAGAAACAGAGAGAGAGAGCGTTACAGAAGATCAGTAGAGTCCAGAAACAGAGAGAGAGAGCGTTACAGAAGATCTGTAGAGTCCAGAAACAGAGAGAGAGCATTACGGAAGATCAGAAGAGTCCAGAAACAGAGAGAGAGAGCTTTACAGAAGATCAGTAGAGTCCAGAAACCGAGAGAGAGAGTGTTACAGAAGATCAGTAGAGTCCAGAAACAGAGAGAGAGAGCGTTACAGAAGATCAGAAGAGTCCAGAAACAGAGAGAGAGAGCGTTACAGAAGATCAGTAGAGTCCAGAAACAGAGAGAGAGAGAGTTACAGAAGATCAGCAGAGTCCAGAAACAGAGAGAGAGAGAAACACTTTCTGATGATGTGTCCCAAATATCTCCATGTGAGGGAAACATTTCTCCCCAGATTTGAAGCCCTGATTCCTTCATTTACAGAGCTCAGTGATTCTGAGAAAATGCCCTTCTTACTCGGAGAAGATGATAACACAGCTGCACTAGCTGCTAAATATGTGTTAACCATTCATAATGTTAGATGTTCAACATGATTCACTTGATACTGACCAACTTGATCTTTTCATGTATTTAGAATGATTTTGATTTTATTTATTATTTATGTTGTTATTTATTTACCTATGTTATTGTTGTATATACTGTATATATATTGATGCTTTGGCAACATTGTGCTACGCAGTCATGCTAATAAAGCTTATTTGAATTTGAATTTGAATTTGAGAGAGCTACAGAAGATCAGAAGAGTCCAGAAACAGAGAGAGAGAGTGTTACAGAAGATCAGAAGAGTCCAGAAACAGAGAGAGAGAGCTTTACAGAAGATCAGTAGAGTCCAGAAACCGAGAGAGAGAGTGTTACAGAAGATCAGTAGAGTCCAGAAACAGAGAGAGAGAGCGTTACAGAAGATCAGAAGAGTCCAGAAACAGAGAGAGAGAGAGCGTTACAGAAGATCAGAAGAGTCCATAAACAGAGAGAGAGAGCGTTACAGAAGATCAGAAGAGTCCAGAAACAGAGAGAGAGAGCTTTACAGAAGATCAGTAGAGTCCAGAAACAGAGAGAGAGAGAGCGTTACAGAAGATCAGAAGAGTCCAGAAACAGAGAGAGAGAGTGTTACAGAAGATCAGAAGAGTCCAGAAACAGAGAGAGAGAGCTTTACAGAAGATCAGTAGAGTCCAGAAACAGAGAGAGAGAGCGTTACAGAAGATCAGAAGAGTCCAGAAACAGAGAGAGAGAGCTTTACAGAAGATCAGTAGAGTCCAGAAACAGAGAGAGAGAGAGCGTTACAGAAGATCAGAAGAGTCCAGAAACAGAGAGAGAGAGTGTTACAGAAGATCAGAAGAGTCCAGAAACAGAGAGAGAGAGCGTTACAGAAGATCAGAAGAGTCCAGAAACAGAGAGAGAGAGCGTTACAGAAGATCAGAAGAGTCCATAAACAGAGAGAGAGAGCGTTACAGAAGATCAGTAGAGTCCAGAAACCGAGAGAGAGAGTGTTACAGAAGATCAGTAGAGTCCAGAAACAGAGAGAGAGAGCGTTACAGAAGATCAGTAGAGTCCAGAAACAGAGAGAGAGAGCGTTACAGAAGATCTTTAGAGTCCAGAAACAGAGAGAGAGAGCGTTACAGAAGATCAGAAGAGTCCAGAAACAGAGAGAGAGAGCTTTACAGAAGATCAGTAGAGTCCAGAAACAGAGAGAGAGAGTGTTACAGAAGATAATTTAGAGTATTGTAATTGACTTCATCACAGTGTTTCTGTCTTCCCTCTCTCATCTACAGCTAGTGCAAATGCTGCTACTAGATTACTCTCTGGAAGCCGCAAGTATGAGCAAGATACAAAGTCACAACTACCTTTTACCTTTTTTTTTTCGATGGTGGAAACAAGAAAAACACAAGCAGAAAGCAGAAAAACACAAAACTAAAAACTAATTCAAAACATTGATACGAGTAATCGCATCTGAATAAAACTCAAATAACACTGTATGCATGTTTCTTACATACAGATGCTGGTGTGTGTGCGTGTGAATGAAGGTGTGTTTCCGTTTTTGTGTGTGAGGAGACGATACTTACATACACGATATAAACCCTTCACCGCACACACCCCGCTTATTATGCAATATTTTGGTTAATTTGATCGGGCTTTCAGCTCCCCGATGAGAGGCCGTTCACACAAGACATGTTTCTGTGTTCAACAGCAGCTAGATGCAGTGAAACGCAGCAGAACCGAGTCTGAGACGCATTTCAGGGGTTTAACTTGACACAGAATCCTAAAAAAACATGTAAATGATGCATTCAATCAAAAGATTGGAATAATTAAGATGTTTTAAGGCAAAAAAGTCTCTTCTGCTCACCAAAGCTGCATTTATTTGATCAAAAATAGCTAAATATTATTAGACTGTAAAACTATGTAAACTTTGTGTAAAACTGTTTTCAACATCGATAATAATATGAAATGTTTCTTGATCAGCAAATCAGCATATTATTATGATTTCTGAAGATCATGTGACTCTGAAGACTGGAGTAATGATACTGAAAATACAGAAATAAATTACAGTTTAACACAGAGAAAACAGCTGTTTGAAATTCTAAAATTACTTAACCATTTGTACAATATTTTGACTGAATAAATGCAGCCTTGGTGAGCAGAAGAGACTTCTTCCAGAAACATTAAATAATCTTAATTATTCCAAACTTTTGAGCAAATGGACCAGTTTAAGAACAAGCAACACATCAGAAGAAGAACACGTTCAGTGTGAAGTGAAGGACTTCAGCTCTATTTGACATGTTCAGCAGTATTTCAGACTTCCATCAAAACCAGCCCAGAAGATGCACAGAGATGCTGGTCTGGATGAGCTCTTTAGACACACACACTCTCTGATGAATCTCAAACGCTCCTCGTCGGCATCGCTCACGGACGACAGCTCTTCTTCATGGAGCGCCGTCCTGAGATGGAAATACTTTTACGAAGACAAAAAGAGGACAGAAGAGACGGGACGGAGCAGAACGGATGTGAGGAGAGACGGAGAGCATCCTTTATTTGACGCGCTGAAGCAGATGTATTTGATAAAAACCTGTCAGGTTTCCCTCAGCGGTGGATTTTAATGCGCTAGTCTGACAGAACGACACGCTCCGCATGTTCAATGAGGCAGACGCATGGATCTGAGCTCTGAAACACACACACACTTCATCTGTAAATGTAAGTCTCACTGCTGTACTCAAATCTAACATCGAAACTCTTGTGAGTGTTGTACAGAAAGACTCTCAGCATCACATCGGTCCCTCATGGAGACGATCCTGTATCACCGCATACATGCTTCTCTGGGTAAACATGTTTTCAAATCCAGTCCACACTGCAAGCAGTGCATGAATAGATATATATATATACATATATAGAATAGTGAGGATAAATGAACATATTTTTCAAAATATATTTCATTTAAATCCTGCCAAGCTGGCTAAATATTTCAGGCGCTTGGGAATTCTGATATTTACAAGTTAAATTTTTTTATTTCTTATAAACTGAAGCCATGAAGAAGAAATATCATAAAGGTAGATAAATGAATAGAGTGATAGACAGAACATTAGAATGATTAACAGAATGATAGAATGACTGAATTTTAAAACAATAGATAAAACATTAGGATGGTAGAAAGATAGCTAAAACAGATTGAACATTAGAATAATGGATGGATAAATGGATGGATGGATGGATGGATGAATCGATGAATGGATAAATGGATCGAGGAATGGATGGAGGAATGGATGGATGGATAAATGGATGGATGGATAAATGGATTGATGGATGGATGAATGGATAAATGGATGGAGGAATGGATGGATGGATGGATGGATGGATGGATAAATGGATGGATGAATAAATGGATTGATGGATGGATGAATCGATGAATGGATAAATGGATGGAGGAATGGATGGATGGATGGATGGATAAATGAATGGATGGATAAATGGATTGATGGATGGATGAATGGATAAATGGATGGAGGAATGGATGGATGGATGGATGGATAGATGGATGGATGGATAAATGGATGGATGGATGGATGGATGGATGGATGGATGGATAAATGGATGGATGGATGGATGTATAAATGGATGGATGAATAAATGGATTGATGGATGGATGAATCGATGAATGGATAAATGGATGGAGGAATGGATGGATGGATGGATGGATGGATAAATGAATGGATGGATAAATGGATTGATGGATGGATGAATGGATAAATGGATAAATGGATGGAGGAATGGATGGATGGATGGATGGATAGATGGATGGATGGATAAATGGATGGATGGATGGATGGATGGATGGATGGATGGATGGATAAATGGATGGATGGATGGATGTATAAATGGATGGATGGATGGATGGATAGACTGATAGCCGGAGCGATGGAGAAATGGATAGACTGATAGACGGATGGATGGAGGGATGGATAGACTGATAGACGGATGGATGCAAGGATGGATGGATGGATGAATGGATAAATGGATGGATGGGTTGATGGATAGACTGATAGACGGATGGATGGATGAATGGATGGATGGATAGACTGATAGATGGGTGGATGGGTGAATGGATAAATGGATGGATGGATGGATAGACTGATAGACGGATGGATGGATGGATGGATGAATGGATAAATGGATGGATGGATGGATAGACTGATAGACGGATGGATGGATGGATGAATGGATAAATGGATGGATGGATGGATAGACTGATAGACGGATGGATGGATGGATGGATGAATGGATAAATGGATGGATGGATGGATAGACTGATAGAAGGATGGATGGATGGATGGATGAATGGATAAATGGATGGATGGATGGATA
>CM049869.1:45735356-45762856 GCA_027474115.1 Schizopygopsis malacanthus | reverse complement strand
GCTGGGACGGCGCAGGTTTGACCCTCATCAGTTTGACAGACGACCACGAGCGCTAACGAGAGATGCTGCACGTGTGTGCCAGACGATTAACATCAACCCCGTATGTTCTCACGGTCTTCCGTGACAGGGTTAACTAAAATTAAAACCAATAAAAAATGCTTGAAGTTAACTGAAATTAAATTTAAATATAGCTGCAAGCAGTAATTATGGGGCCAAGCACTACAGAAGCAAGCATCAGACCAATCGCAGCAATGAGTAATTTAAGCCATTTTAAGATTATTGTAGTACAAATGGCTCAAAATCATACAATAGGTGGCATCGTTATTAAATCCATGTGGTGTGTTCTGTGTGAGGTGACAATGGCACACGCAAAGTTTGGTGTCAATATGCCAAAGCATTGCAGAGATACAGCCTCAAGTGTCGTTTTGGCATCATGCCTCAAATTCATTTCCGTGGCATGCAAAACGGTTTTGTCTATCAACACAAAATTCACAAATCTTTGTAAGCATGGTCTGAAGATGATATGATTTGATTCTAGTGAAAATCGGACAAACTTAGGTTTTCAACATAAAACACAATGGCGGACAGGAAATTCGGCTTTCTATAACATAATTGGTATTTATGTTGTCGGCATGACAATGTAATAATTTGAGACCAGTTTCATTACAATAGGCTAATGCAATAAAACGTTATTAGCATTTTTGGAAATGTCATTATTAATAATTAATGAATGGTTTATTACTCTTGACCAATAGGTGGCGCTGTTACCAAACTGACGTGGCGTGGTTAGTGTGAGGTGACAATGTCTCGTACAAAGTTCGGTGTCAATATGTCAAAGTTTTGCTGAGATACAGCCTCAGATGCAGTTTGACATCTTTAGAGCAAATTCATTGGTGCGCTAAATTAAAACGTTTCGTATATCGACAGGAAATCCATATATTTTTGCCAGCATGGTTTGAAGATGATCCGTGTCAAATTTGGTGAAAATCGGAGAAACGGTCTAAGAGGAGTTCGAAAAAGTAGGTTTTAAACATGAATCAAAATGGCGGACAGGAAGTTCGGCCAATTATGGTAAAATTGGTATCGATGTTCTCGGCATGAACCAAGGAATCTATCAACATGAGTTTGATTACAATAGGCTAATGTAAGCAAAATCTATTAGCATTTTTAGAAATTGAATTATAACTTTAGAATCCAAACTTTAGAAGACGTTACATCATACGCTACGTTAAACGCGCCTGCTTGAGAGACCGGAAGCTGGACTAACCGTTTTATAAAGTTTTAAGAAACGTAATTTTTCTACTAATGCATCGTTTCGTTCAAAAGTCCATTATTAATACCCCGGAGCCGTGTGGAGTAGTTTTGTGATGGACGAATACTTTTTTCCGGATTCAGAAACAGGGGCACCATTCACTGCAATTATACAGATTGGAACAGACAGGACAATGTGGAATATAACTCCAAATGTGTTCGTCTGAAAGAGGAATATCATTGGATGCATTGAGGGTGAGTAAAACTTTGGCTAATTTTTATTTTTGGGTGAACTATCCCTTTAAGACTTTTACTCAATTAATATTCAAACGATGACTTCAACTTCAACCAAAGTCATTTTCTGGTGAGGTATCTTGAGTATGGCCTTCAGGTACTTTATACACCACTGCATGGGACAGAAAACTAGCAATAAGAATCTCAGAGACATGAATTTACAACAATAATCACTAGATGGTGATCTGTAACATTAGACCACATGTTGGCCTCTATAACGGCTTTCTACCAAACTTCTTTGCTGTAATGTAATAGCACAGCCACATTAGAGCCATTAAAGCGCTCAGATCATCCTGACCTTCAGAACACACACACACGCACGCACACGCACATGCGCACGCACGCACACACACACACACACACACACATACACACACACGCACGCACACACACACATGCACACATAGACACACACACACAAACTCTCTCACTCACTCACTCACACACACACACACACACACACACACACACACACACACACACACACACACACACACACACACACACACACACACACACACACACACACACACACACAAACACACACACACGCACGCACTCTCTCTCTATCTCTCTCTCTCTCACACACACACACACACACACATTCTCTCTCTCTCACACACACACACACACACGCACGCACGCACGCACACACACACACACACACACACACACACACGCACACACACACACACACACAGAAACGTGACAGAACATTTTAAATCATGTATATATTTACTGAAATCCTTCTGTTTGTGTGGTCTGATGAAGATACGGCTTATGAGAGCGTGTTTTAATTATGTGATTGGTTTTTAGCATGTAAAACGAGTCAATTTCATCAATGCAGATTATAAAAGATCAGCAGCTAATCTGGATTAAAAGGCTGATTTATGAGATTAAAGCACATTAAATAATGTGAGATATCACGAGAGTCTGATTCCTGTGTGTCTGTCTGACTGAAGCTTCTCCTGCTTTCAGATGAATCCCGATCGATCAGACTGATTGATTGATGGATGGATGATTGATTAGGATGGACACTGAGACGGAACACAACCAGCTCAATTCACACTAACCAAATTACTAACTACTTGAGATAAAAAAAATGTGTGTGTGTGTGTGTGTGTATGTTTGTGTGTGTGTGTGTGTGTTTGTGTTTGTGAGTGTGTGTTTGTGTGTCTGTGTGTGTGTGTGTGTGTGTGTGTGTGTGTGTGTGTGTGTGTGTGTGTGTGTGTGTGTGTGTGTGTGTGTGGGTGTGTTTGTGTCTGTGCGTGTGTGTCTGTGTGTGTGTGTGTGTCTGTGCGTGTGTGTGTAAGTTTGTGTGTGTGTGTGGGTGTGTGTATGTGTGTAATAATTTAATTATTGTATATGTATAATTTAATATAATTTGATAGAATGATCTGAATGTTTTTCTGCTGTCACGTCGAGACTCATTGTAACTTTATTGACTCGTCCGCTGGTAACCGGTGACTAGAGACGCAATCAGCTGAACCAATGAAGCTGTTTGAGCCGGTGATCAATGGATGGATCTGATCTCTGCTGACCGCTGCTGCATTATTGATCCGACCCCGATGTCCAGCACCCCGCTGACCAGCAGCTCTGCATTACTCAGAGTCAGTAGTAGTAGTAGTTTTTATTTAAAGCCATGTCAGCATCTTAGGCTATTTTCATGGCAATAAATAAATAAATACAAACATTATATATACATATATATATATATATATATATATATTTTCTCTCCCCGGTGTCATGTGACTCGTTAGAGTTACAAGGTCTCCGGTGTGAATGTGGAGCAGGTGTGTTTAATTATGTGTGATCGCTCTCAGTCTCTCATACTGGTCACTGGAAGTTCAACATGGCACCTCATGGCAAAGAACTCTCTGAGGATCTGATAAAATAATTTTTGCTCCACATAAAGATGGCGTAGGCTATAAGAAGATGCCAAGACCCTGAAACTGATCTTCAGCACGGTGGCCAAGACCATACAGCGGTTTAACAGGACAGCTTCCACTCAGAACAGGCCTCGCCATTGTCGATCAAAGAAGTTGAGTGCACATGCTCAGCGTCATATCCAGAGGTTGTGTTTGGGAAATATGTGTATGAGTCCTGCCAGCATTGCTGCAGCCTGTTAGTGCTCAGACCATACGCCACACACTTCATAAAATTGGTCTGCATGGCTTTCGTCCCAGAAGGAAGCCTCTTCTAAATATGATGCATAAGAAAGCCCACAAACAGTTTGCTGAAGACAAGAAGACTAAGCACATGGATTACTGGAACCATGTCCTGTGATCTGATGAGACCAAGATAAACTTATTTGGTTCAGATGGTGTCAAGCATGTGTGGCGGTAACTAGATGAGGAGTACAAAGACAAGTGTGTCTTACCTACAGTCAAGCATGGTGGTGGGGGTGTCATAGTCTGGGGCTGCATGAGTGGAGCTACAGTTAATTGAGGGAACCATGAATGCCAACATGTACTGTGACATACTGAAGCAGAGCATGATCCCCTCCCGTCCCCTTCGGAGACTGGGCCGCAGGGCAGTGTTCCAACATGATAACGACCACTGCCTTGCTAATGAAGCTGAGGGTAAAGGTGATGGACTGGCCAAGCATGTCTCCAGACCTAAACCCTATTGAGCATCTGTGGGGCATCCTCAAATGGAAGGTGGAGGAGCGCAAGGTCTCTAACATCCACCAGCTCCGTGATGGTGTCATGGAGGAGTGGAAGAGGAATCCAGTGGCCAGCTGTGAAGCTCTGGTGAACTCCATGCCCAAGAGAGTTTAGGCAGTGCTGGAAAATAATGGTAGCCGCACAAAATATTGACACTTTTGGCTCAATTTGGTCATTTTAACTTAGGGGTGTACTCACTTTTGTGGCCAGCGGTTTAGACATTAATGGCTGTGTGTTGAGTTATTTTGAGGGGACAGAAAATGTACACTGGATCCAATTCTGGATCCTCCTTGGATTCATTTATAGATTCAAAAAGACAAAGATAACCGAACGTCAGAACATCTATTGTCTGAGCATGTCAGGACTGTGATGGGTTCTCCAGTAACTGAGCGTCTGATTAATATCACGTGAGCATGAATATGAGCAGTGTTTCTGGTTGATGGATCAGTCAGAGAACAGGACCTCAGATCAGATCAATACCGTCCCGGATCGCACTGATCCCATCAGAACGCTTTATACATCAGACTCCTCACCAGAGAAGAGCAGCTAACGCTCAGAACTCTGCTTATTAAACTACAGAAACCAGCAGGACAACTCTTCTACTGTACATACAGTACACAACACTCTTAAAGGTACAGTGTTCAGTCTGGAGTAAAGCATTAAATCCTGCTCAACTGAAAGGTCAAAGACGCTGGACAATGATCACGAAAATATACGATTATTCCTAGGTTATTCTTGACTAAAACAATAAATAAAAATAACAGATGAAAAAATAAAACTTAATAATAATAAAACTATGAAAATTTGAAATATTGACATGGCAACTAATGGTCATAAAATAAGTTGAAGTACTACAATTACTAAAAGTGAAATAAGAATAAATAAAAGCTAAACAGAAATATATATATTTTTTAATTACAAAAGCAGGTCACACGATAAATGGAGTAATAAGGAAATTAATAAATACAAAAATGACTAAACATATAAGCTAAATAGAAATATAAGCTAAAAATGTATAGAAATGACAGCTTTACATAACAACATTGCTAAATACATACTTAATAATAATTAAAAAAAAATAATTAAAGTTAGAAAAACATCATAAAAAATATTATAATAATAAAATGACACAAACCACAAGAGCACATAACCTAAATTACTAAACAAACTACATTACCAAATTATAATATATAAGTACTATAAAAGAATATAACTAATACTGAAAAGCCAGAAACGGAGTTCTCTGTTCAGGAGGAGCATCAGAGGATCTGGAGAGAGATGAAGATCATCACAGTATCTCCATTCAGAGAGAGACGAGGACTCGACTGAAGAAAGATCTGAGTATTAATACTCTCTCGCTCTCTCCTCTGGACATTATTAATATCACACAAACACCTCACAGATACTGCAGACAACACTTCAGGACAGAGTTCAAATACATGTGTGCAGCTAACTACCAACAACAACAAAAGGCATTTGAGACTTTGTATCTCACAATTCTGAAAACTCTATTTTTTTTTTATTCTGAATTTATAACTTGCAATTGTGATTTGTATTTCCACCATGTAATAAAAAAACTTGATTTTTGTTTTATTGAAATATTTTGTCTGAGTTATTTTCTTACCTCACAATTGTGAGTTTATATTTCACATTTTAAGAAAAATAAAATACTTATATGACTTATAAACTCACAATTGGAATTTAATTTACAAGGAAACATAAAAACAGTATTATGATTTTATTTGACAAAAAATATATAAATATTTAATTAATTAAAAGCAATGTTCTCTTGTAAAGAAATGATCTTGGTGTATTTCCATTAAGGTACATGAAGAATAAAATCTTGATTATATTTATGAATTTTAATTGTTAAAATGTAATTAACCTATTCAAATGGAATCCATAAACATTATAATTAAATATTTGTGGAAAGATTAATAAGACAAATTTGGCGAATAACAACACAGAAATTGGTGAAAATAATTCAGGTTCTTAATAATAATAATAATAATTTATTAAAACATTTTATGGAAAATTGTCCAATCAAGAAATTTTTTCCCATCCATATTCCAAATAAAACATTTTAATTTATAAAAAACGATTTAATTACTCTACGCAACACGTTAAATAAACAGTTACATTTTCATTTGGTTTCATTTTACAAGATTAATTAGAAATCCAGAAAAATGAACTGAAACAGACTTTGGGGAACAATCAAAAATATAATAAATAAATAACTGAAACCGTGCTCTGCAGAAATGAGCAAACAATCACAGCTGAGGTCAGCGGGATCAGCAGGGGTCGTAAAGGTCAAGAGGTTCTTGTGTTTGAAGGGCCGATGGACCCCTGACTGATGACACACAATGGGCCCCATTCACACGCTGCCCCCCATATGTCGGGCCCTCAGAGGGCCGATCTGTCGCTCTATTGTCCCCGGAGCTGACAGCAGCTGTGCAGGCCATGCGATCATATGAAGATGTTCTGATCACAGATTAAGCTCAGATCAGCATCAGTCTGACCGCACTCGCTCTCATCCACAACACACAGCACTGCCTCAGCCAGCAAGGGTTATTACACTCAGACAACCACACTACAATTATTTCTGCTACTTGATACAAAATAAACCTCAGCTGAATATATATACAGTATCATATATAAATAATATATTAGATATTCATATATGTATTTGTATATTTATATAAATAGTTTTAGACTTCTTTTATTCATAACTTAACTTTTATTTCAGGTAGTTGGCAAGGAAATATTTCTTAAAAAAAATGTTGTATTACCTAAAAAAAAAAAAAAAAAAGAATAAAATATTTTTTTTTTTTTATAAGAAAATGAAAATAAAATTTAAATAGAAAATTTATTTACAAAAAAACTTAAAACTATTAATAGAAACTAAAAGGGCTATTACAATTAACTAAAACAATAGAACTAAAATTATGTTAGTTACTTGAAATAAAATAAATGTTAACTAAGAATACATGTATTAATATCATGAATCTGGTTGCCACTCACTACAACTGCACATCACCCATGGACTACATCTCCCATCATGCACTGCACTCACACATTCCCATCCACCATTACACCAATCACACAGCTGTCACCTATCACTCATTTGCCCTGATTGCCTCACCACACCTGCACCTCATTCACACACTCACATATAAGCAGCACACATACACTCACCCATTGCGAAGTCTTGTTCTTGCCCCGGCTGACATTTCTGAGCGTTATTCATCCTGCTATCTCTGTGTTTGACCCCGGACTGCCCGACCTTGGAACTCTGAACCTGTGCCTGTGACCTCGACCCCTGCCTGGTATTGTTTACGTCTTTGCTCTGCCTCTGATATTCCTGTTCTGCCCGCTGACCATTGCCTGATTGATTCTGTCTAGTAAATATTGCTGCAAGTGGATCCACTCGCCTCGTCTTTACAATTAATATATATAAATGTGTACGTATGTTAAATAACTTATTTTCTTTATAACTTCTTTTATTTCAACTAGCTGCCAAGGATATATATATATATATAATATTTACATTAACCTAAAAAATCAAATAAGTAAAATAAAAATTACATTAAAAACTGAAATAAAAATGTATAAAAACGACATAAAAAATATATATATATATATTACAAAACTTCTAATTGAAGCTGTTAATATAAACTACAACAGTTACTCGATATTAATATAAGATGCATCAGATGCTGTCTGTCCGGATGCAGTGTTAGATTCAGAGGAACATCAATCACATCAGACGCTTCAGCACGACTGCATTTAATAACAGCTCCATCCATGAATTATGAATGAGTTCAGCGAGAGAACATTCGGTTTACTGTACAGATCGATCATCTGCAGCAGTATGCATTCAGAAGATGATCTTATCCATGTGTATCCATGCTTTCCCTGGGATTCAAACCCATGATACTGGCGTTGCAAGCACTATGATCCACTGTATGAGCTACAGGACGGCTGTATTACGGTATATGATGATCATTAGATAACTGAGATGAGATTTTATGATTATTGGTTGCATACACTGTAAGAAATAATGACCTTTGAATGAAGTAGATTTTCTTGAGCTCAACGACAAACGTTTCTTCTTGTTTTAATCATAAACTCACTTCACTTTGATCCATTTCTCAGAAAACACTTCTCATGTTATTTATAATTATTTTTTTTAGATGTTTGCGCTTGAAAACAAGACAACAATACCAAGAAAATCATTCTTCCATTTCATTGATATTCTCAAAACGAGCATTTGCATGAATCCGTTACTGTCTCGGTCAAAGATGGTCCTGTCATAAACAGTTGCTACACGAGTAATACATCTCTGAGATGATAGAGCTCAGTGCTGAAAGTGTGTTTGACTCTGCTGATCTTCAGGGCGAACGCTGCTCTGTGTGTAATCATCGGTCTGATCTGTGATCTCAGAGCTCACGACGCTGCTGTTCTGCAGAAAGGACATGTGTGACGCTCACATGAGTAATATTAATTACAGCTTTAATCAGCGGCCCACGGGGGGAGAATAAACTCCTGTTAGCAAAGTCAGCGGGTCTCGAACACACACACACACACAAAGGTCCAACCGATGACCTTTGACATCATGCAAAGCTGCAGGGAAGGAGGTTTCTGAATATTCATGAAGCTGCTGTTTACTCAGCACTGACTGTCTGTCTCTCTCTCTCATGTGTGTGTGTGTGTGTGTGTGCTGTCATACGTGACATGCATGCACATACATCTAATACATCCATAAAAAGTCAGAGGATAAAGTACAGGCCAAAAGTTTGCAATAATTAAGATGTTTTTGAAAAAAGTAACTTCTGCTCACCAATACTTCGTTTATTTAATTAAAAATACAGTAAAAACATGTGAAATATTATTGTAATATAAAACAATTATATAAAACAATAATAATAATAAAACATAGCTGTTTTCTGTGTGAATATGTGTTAAACTGTAATTTATTTCTGTATTTTCAGCATCATTACTCCAGTCTTCAGTGTCACATGATCTTCAGAAATCATAATAATATGAAACATTTCTGATTATTCAGAAATCATAATAATATGAAACATTTCTGATTATTATCAATGTTGAAAACAGTTGTGCTGCACAATATCTTTTGTGGAAACTGTGATATATTTTATTTTTCAGGATTCACAGATGAATAGAAAGTTCAAAAGAACAGCATTTATTTGAAATATAAATCTTTTGTAACATTATTAATGTCTTTACTGTCACTTTTGATCATTTTAACGCATCTTTGATGAATAAAAGCATTCAAATCTTTTTTTTTCTTTCTGAAAATGTAACTTTTGAATGCTCGTGTATCACTCGTCATGTATGTCGGAGTTCCTGGAATCACATCTTCTCCTCTCGGATCCGTTGATTATTTCTCAGGAACCTGTGAACCGTACGAGAGCCGCAGCTCTTCTGAATCCACACGTCACCAGCTGATATCAGCTCACTCACTAACCCGAAACAACTTAACCAGAAGACACTAACCAGACTAACCCGAGGACAGCAGAAGACACTAACCAGACTAACCCGAGGAGAGCAGAAGACACTAACCAGACTAACCCGAGGACAGCAGAAGACACTAACCAGACTAACCCGAGGAGAGCAGAAGACACTAACCAGGCTAACCAGAGGACAGCAGAAGACACTAACCAGACTAACCCGAGGAGAGCAGAAGACACTAACCAGACTAACCCGAGGAGAGCAGAAGACACTAACCAGACTAACCCGAGGAGAGCAGAAGACACTAACCAGACTAACCCGAGGAGAGCAGAAGACACTAACCAGACTAACCCGAGGACAGCAGAAGACACTAACCAGACTAACCAGAGGACAGCAGAAGACACTAACCAGACTAACCCGAGGACAGCAGAAGACACTAACCAGACTAACCCGAGGAGAGCAGAAGACACTAACCAGACTAACCCGAGGACAGCAGAAGACACTAACCAGACTAACCCGAGGAGAGCAGAAGACACTAACCAGACTAACCCGAGGACAGCAGAAGACACTAACCAGACTAACCCGAGGAGAGCAGAAGACACTAACCAGACTAACCCGAGGAGAGCAGAAGACACTAACCAGACTAACCCGAGGACAGCAGAAGACACTAACCAGACTAACCCGAGGAGAGCAGAAGACACTAACCAGACTAACCCGAGGAGAGCAGAAGACACTAACCAGACTAACCCGAGGACAGCAGAAGACACTAACCAGACTAACCAGAGGACAGCAGAAGACACTAACCAGACTAACCCGAGGACAGCAGAAGACACTAACCAGACTAACCCGAGGAGAGCAGAAGACACTAACCAGACTAACCCGAGGACAGCAGAAGACACTAACCAGACTAACCAGAGGACAGCAGAAGACACTAACCAGACTAACCCGAGGACAGCAGAAGACACTAACCAGACTAACCCGAGGAGAGCAGAAGACACTAACCAGACTAACCCGAGGACAGCAGAAGACACTAACCAGACTAACCAGAGGAGAGCAGAAGACACTAACCAGACTAACCCGAGGAGAGCAGAAGACACTAACCAGACTAACCCGAGGAGAGCAGAAGACACTAACCAGACTAACCAGAGGACAGCAGAAGACACTAACCAGACTAACCCGAGGACAGCAGAAGACACTAACCAGACTAACCCGAGGAGAGCAGAAGACACTAACCAGACTAACCAGAGGAGAGCAGAAGAGAAACGGGTTGGTTGGTAAAACCATGCACCGCTGACTCAATCACACTTGCACATTACTAGTGTTTGGATGCTGATGTGCTGCATTCGTCTGACGTATTTGATTTGTGTCGTTCTTTTCATAACACGCATTATTTCAAAGCAGCTTTACAGAAATGTTCATGTTTATAATCTCTAAATGTCTGATTGTGCACGCTAAGTGAGCAGCTGTAGAGCTGGACGACATAGGAACTATGTGTGTGTGTCTGTTTTGTGTGTGTGTGTGTGTGTGTGTGTGTGTGTGTGTGTGTGTGTGTGTGTGTGTGTGTGTGTGTGTGTGTGTGTGTGTGTGTGTGTGTGAGAGAGTGTGTGTGTGAAAGAGAGAGAGAGTGTGTGTGTGTGTGTGTGAGTGTGTGAGAGAGAGAGAGAGAGAGTGTGTGTGTGTGTGTGTGTGGTGTTTGTGTGGAGAGTGTGTGTGTGTGTGTGTGTGTGGTGTTTGTGTGTGTCTGTGTGTGTGTGTGTGTGTGTGTGTGTGTGTGTGTGTGAGAGTGTGCATGTTTATGAGGACACAAATTTGTATAATGACATGGGTATGACATAGGTATTACAAGGAGAAGGTGATTTATGAGGACATTTTCAGTGTCCCCATAATTTAAAACGCTTATAAATCATACAGAGTGAGTTTTTTTGAGGGAAAATATAAATGCACCGTCTCCTGTGAGGGCTAAGTTTAGGTGTAGGGTAGGTGTAGGGCAATAGCACATACAGCTTGTACAGTATAAAAACCATTACGCCTATGGAAAGTCCCCGTAAACCATAAAAACCAACATGTGTGTGTGTGTGTGTGCATGGCTTCTATCAGTCAAGGTTTAGCAGGTTAACCCAGAGTGAATGTGTGAGTGCAGTCTTACATTAATCTATCATTTGACGAGAGATCAGCAGACGACAGAGAAATGATTGAGGTCTGCCGGAGCTCTTATTTCTATATGTACTTAAAACAATGTAATCTCTGTGTTTATATGAGCTCGGGTCACGACCGCAATCAAACACGGCAGCGTTCGGTCACACACCTGTCACTCTCGTGCTCTTTAAAGCTGTGGACTGAGTCTGCAGTGATAGAAGCGCCGCAGGGGAAGCCCACGGGTTTGGGTTTGAGGCGACATACGTGACAGAAACACACATGAAGCGCTGCTCATCACAGCCTCACAAACGAGTCACGGAGATCTGACAGCTTCGTTTGGGTCTGTTCATCAAAACATCACAACATCACGTGGATCCAGGAGACTGGACTATAGTGTCCAAGGTCAAATATGGACTGCTCTTATCATACTTATGCTGATTGATTCTGCTTTTTAGAAACTAAACTTTCATTGCACAAAAAAAACATTAATATTCATTTAAAAAATGAATTGCAAAAACATCAATTCAATTTTTTTTATTTAAATGTAAATATGTAAAAAAAATAACATTAATATATGCAAAAATGAAAATTGCATTAATAAAAATATATATATATATATAAATATTAATTCAAAAAATGAAAAAAGTACATTGCAATAACATTGAAAAAACATCAATTACATTTAATGTCATTAATTAAAAAAAGTAAAGCATTGCATTATATTAATTAAAATGTAAATTGTATTAATGTTCATAAAAGAAAAAAACATGAATTAAACAAAGGAATTTATTTATATTAAAAATAAAAAAATGGGTTACGCTTTATTTTAAGGTGTCTTTGTTACAGTGTAATTATAAATTTAAGTACCGAGTAATATTAATTAACTACATATACTTACTATATGGTTAGGATTAGGACTAGGGTTTGGTTCAGGGTTATTTGCATGTAATTATGCATCATTTATTGTTATTATAATAGTTAGTACATGTAACACGTGTAACAAGGACACCTTAAAATAAAGTGTTGCCAAAAAATGCATTAATATTAATTCATATAAAAATATAAATGCATTAATATAAAAAAGTATTAATGTTACATAAAAAATGTAACAAAATACTTTAATAGTCATTTAAAAAAATGCTAATTGAGTTATTATTAAGAAGGTTATACATAAATAAATGCAAATACAATTGCACTAACATTAAAATGTTAAACAAAAAAAGCATAAATATTAAATAAATTAAAACTACAATATTTTAACATCAAATATAAATTAATTGTATAGTTAAATGATTACATAATTACGTCCTAACATTAATATCTTTGTCTTGATTTGGATAAATAAAACGATGGAGCTTTTTGAAGTGTTTGAAGCGTGAAAAAGCTCAAGTTTAAGTTCAAAACACAGTCAGATGCAGGACACGTCCTCAGCTAAATGAATCTCATTCTCAGGACGCGCAGAAGATTTTCCTGCATTAGAATTAGGTGAGTAAATGATGACAGAATTAAATTGATTTGCTGAAATATTCCTTTAAGAGTTTCTGTGCACCAGTGTAATTATAAACACACACGAGTAGAGTTAAGAAACGAAACCTGCATGAACACACACACACACACGTACACACACACGTACACACACACTCTCACACTCACACTCACACATACACACACACACACACACACACACACACACACACACACACACACACACACAGACACAGACACAGACACACACAGAGACACAGACACACAGACACACACACACACATTCATGCACACACTCTCTCACACACACACTCATGCACACACTCTCTCTCACACACACACACACACACACACACTCACTCACTCACTCACTCACTCACTCACTCACTCTGATTTGTCTGGCCGGAGGGGAACTGCCCCCCCGACTGAGCCTGGTTTCTCCCAAGGTTTTTTCTCCATTCTGTCACCGATGGAGTTTTCGTTCCTTGCCGCTGTCGCCTCTGGCTTGCTCAGTTGGGGACACTTCATTTCCAGCACAATCATCGACTTGATTGCACAGATATTATTTAAACTGAACTAAGCTGGACAATGCCATTACTAAATTCAATAATGAAATGCATTCAGCAGATAATTGAGTGTTAAATCCTGTCATTTTACATTATTGACAAATTTGCCTATTTTGATATTGTGCAGTGCTTTGTTACAATTTGTATTGTTAAAGGCGCTATATAAATAAAGGTGACTTGACTTGACTTGACTCACTCGCGCACAGACACAGATACACAGACACAGACACAGACACACACACACACACATACACACACTCACACTCACACGCGCACACAAACACACACAAACACACACACACACACACACACACACACACACACACACACACAGACACACACTCTCTCTCTGTCTCTCACACACACACACACACACACTCTCTCTCTCTGTTATAAAAGATGGTCCTTCCTTCAGTAAATGACTCGTCAATCTTTCTCTTACACGGCTGTAATTACTCTGAGCGTCCAGAGAGCTGTTAAAGCCAAGCGCTCTATAAACACAGAGCTATTACCATAATCACATTACTGCGTCTGCGATGTGAACGCATTCCAGTGTTTATAATGCTTGTGTTTGTGTTCGTTTTGACTGCGGTTTGCAAGCTGACCATCTGACATCAAACACGAGCGTGTGTGTGTGTGTGTGTGAGAGGTCAGAGGTCAACTAGCCTCTCTCTCTCTCTCTGAGAACGTCAGTGTGTTTCAGAGTAAAACACTCACATCAGATTAAAGTGTATTCTTAATCTGCTGGCCATTTGGCTCCTGCAGTGCTTTATTAAAAGCTTGTGTCAAACGCGGCTGCCCTAGAGTTCAAATACACAAAAATGCTGGAAAACCAATGAATTTGTGGGATTTTTCAGCAGACAGTTTAAATGTTCAGGACAAACAAGGGACTCAAAACAAAAACAAAAAAAAACTGCTGTGGATCATTCAGACAACAATACAGTGTTAAGAATCAAGGGTGTGTAAACTTTTGAACGGGATCATTTTTATACATTCAACTATTATTTTCTCTTGTGGACTAAACATCTTTTATGTGAAATATCTTATTCAGGTCGGTACTAAATAAACAATAGCATGCATGTTGCATGATCCCTCTTATTTTGGTAACATAATCAACATTTTGCAGATTCAGCAACTTTTGACTTCAACTGTATATATAATATTTCACACACTGTCCTTTCTCATAACTGCAGAGCCAAGTATCATCATCCATCAGCACATGCAGAATAATGCATGAAGCCTGACAATCACCGCGCCGTACATCTCAATTAGGATCCAAGGGGAGCGCTGGTGAACTGGACCCATGTGACTGGGAGCGTCATTTTTCACAGAACACAGATTGGATTCCAGCAGAATGTAATGTGATGTCAGTTAGTGCTGACATGCTGTAATTGACATGATGAAGGACAATCGCATCCCATCCTATAACCATTCCCAGATTCCCAGTCCATTCCGGCGGCACGCGCCACTCAATGCTGCGGATGGATTTAAGAAATCATCATTTACTCTCCCTCGTGTCATTCAAACCTGCATGACTTTCTCTGACACCGTTCGCTTTCATTATATGGAGTCTTTAACATCACAGAGGAAAGAAAGTCACACGGGACTGAATCTGAATTCTGTGTCGACTATCGCTTTAATCTTCCATCCAACACATTATTATGTTGTTGTGAATACATAACCGGAGATTATATGATGCATGTTTATTTGAACTGGACTGAATTGTACACAACAAACATGATTGCAATTCAGAGAAATTAAACACAATCATTAAATAGACAAATTGTGCAATAAAGCAAAAAAACTGCATTAATACGCTTTTTAAATACACTATATATAAGCTATGATAAATTGTATTAATAGAGCGTTCAAGTAAATATAATGACAAATAAATTCATAACCCTAGTATTTTATTTTTTATGCATTTTAATAACTTTCATATTTGATTCACAAAACATAAAATAGACAACAAAATTACGAACTATCATTGTGAAAATAGTCCATATGTTGTGTATGAGAACATATTTTTAAAAATGTAAAATACTTTCATATTTATATAGCTAGTTCGTTATATTAAATATAATTCCCTTTTAGTTCTACATCCTTAAATTCCATTTAAATTAATTATGCATTCTCGTTTTCTACCTCACGCTTAAATTCCATTTAAATTAATTATGCATTCTCGTTTTCTACCTCACGCTTAAATTCCATTTAAATTAATTATGCATTCTCATTTTCTACCTCACGCTTAAATTCCATTTAAATTAATTATGCATTCTCGTTTTCTACCTCAGGCTTAAATCCCATTTAAATTAATTATGCATTCTCGTTTTATACCTCACACTTAAATTCTAATTTAAATTAATGAATCATACATTCTCGTTTTCTACCTCACACTTAAATTCTAATTTTAATTAATTAATCATACATTCTCGTTTTCTACCTCACACTTAAATTCTAATTTAAATTAATTAATCATACATTCTTGTTTTCGACCTTACACTTAAATTCTAATTTAAATTAATTATGCATTCTCGTTTTCTACCTCATGTTTAAATTCTAATTTAAATTAATTATGCATTCTCGTTTTCTACCTCACACTTAAATTCTAATTTAAATGAATTATGCATTCTCGTTTTCTACCTCACACTTAAATTCCATTTAAATTAATTATGCATTCTCATTTTCTACCTCACTTAAATTCTAATTTAAATTAATTATGCATTCTAGTTTTCTACCTCACACTTAAATTCTAATTTAAATTAATTATGCATTCTAGTTTTCTACCTCACACTTAAATTCTAATTTAAATTAATTATGCATTCTCGTTTTCTACCTAACGCTTAAATTCCATTTAAATTAATTATGCATTCTCGTTTTCTACCTCACACTTAAATTCCATTTAAATTAATTATGTATTCTCGTTTTATACCACTTAAATTCTAATTTAAATTAATTAATCATACATTCTCGTTTTCTACCTCACACTTAAATTCTAATTTAAATTAATTATGCATTCTCGTTTTCTACCTCACACTTAAATTCTAATTTAAATTAATTATGCATTCTCGTTTTCTACCTCACGCTTAAATTATAATTTAAATTAATTATGCATTCTCGTTTTCTACCTCACACTTAAATTCTAATTTAAATTAATTATGCATTCTCGTTTTATACCTCACTTAAATTCTAATTTAAATTAATTATGCATTCTCGTTTTCTACCTCACACTTAAATTCTAATTTAAATGAATTATGCATTCTCGTTTTCTACCTCACACTTAAATTCTAATTTAAATTAATTAATCATACATTCTCGTTTTCTACCTCACACTTAAATTCTAATTTAAATGAATTATGCATTCTCGTTTTCTACCTCACGCTTAAATTCCATTTAAATTAATTATGCATTCTCGTTTTATACTTCACACTTAAATTCTAATTTAAATTAAATCATGCATTCTCGTTTTCTACCTCACACTTAAATTCTAATTTAAATTAATTATACATTCTCGTTTTCTACCTCACGCTTAAATTATAATTTAATTATAAGAGTTAATTATGTATTCTAATTATGAATTTTACCGTAAAAATACGGTAGCAACATTTTAGCTCTTACGGTTTTAACTTAAATTTACATTTATACACCGTAATTTCATTAACTGATATAATGTTTCTAAACCAACCTATGGAAGTACTGAAATCTGTTTTGTATCTTTGTGACAACTTTGATGAGAAAGTCACATAATGAACCAAAGCCCATCATACTAACATATATAGAAGGTGCACAGCGAAACACTAATCACATACATGAAACTGAAATAATGCATTGATTTTACAACATTAGATGTAACATGCAACCCTAATGCACAAAAAACTAAGAAGAAACAGTTATTTAACAAAAAAGCATGACATTCTGGGAATTTATGGTTATTTGCTGTAAATTATATTATTTTTGTGCTTCCAAAATCGGTATATTACTGTAAAATTGCATGTAATGTCCAATACAGTTTTTAACCATATATACTATGGGGACTTACTGTTAACCATTTAACAGGTTTTTACCGTAACATTTTTACAGTCTTTTACCGTTAAATTCACGGTTATTTTGGAAAAGTGGAAAGTGGATCTCGCGTGCCAGATTGGAGAGAAAATGCAAATGAAACTGGACTGGATGATTAGTTCAGGCTGTAAGTGCACACAGGACCGGATAATCTGTGACTAACTAGTTCAGATCCACCCGTTTAATCTGACCAGAATGAAATCAGGCGACACTCAACAGCTGGCGGCAGGACGAGCCACAAAACCAGACGATGAGACCAGCGCTTCACAGACGGAAAACCGTCCCGATCCGGACCAGAGCCGCAGGAGACGAGCGCTGGCAAACACAGGTCTGCAGCTGAACTGTGATCAGCGGTTAGATCCGTGATGGATTAGATGGGTTTGAAGCGCCTTAATCCAAGCGAATTAAGAGCCGTCTGTGTTTCTCACCCATATGGCACTGCGGCGGACACGAGCAAACACAAGCTGGTTCTGTTTACTAGCACACAACAACACAGAAATCAATTCTACATACAGTCAGACATTAACTTTCCTTTAAGGAGCACTGCATTGTTAGCTATTGTTATGATGACCTTATTAAATGTGTCAATGTTTTGTTACTGACTGTTATCAGTCTTTTTAGCATTTTTGAAATAATGCCATCTTTATTTGGGAGAAGCAGGTTGGAAAATATATAAATACAATTTAAAATCAGTATGGTGAACGTGTATAACTTTCTTATTTGATTTATACAGCATTAAGAAAAGTATGATTACTTTATGAAAATATCCCATATTTTGTTCATTAAAACATTTGGATAATTCAAATTGAGAAATGAAATATACTTTTTTTTAGCATGCATTATATGAATTTATTTTAATTTCATGCTATTTTAGTTCTACATCCTTGAATTTAATCATGCATCTTGTTTACAACCTAAATTAAATTCTAAACAAAGCACAACGCTTTTTGATATTGAAAACAAAATATAAGTTCTATAGAAATTATTAAATTAGTATTTAATGACAATGCATTTACTATTTAAATACAATGTATTCACACTGCAAAGTTGGAACGGAAGCTGTGTTTATGTCGCTCATGTATATATATATACACAAATATTGCATAATGTAAATGGCCTAATCATGATACAGTAATACTGATTAAATCAATTAACAGGAGTGTTTTGTGGGGAAAGCATGTCATTCTGGCTACAGACTAAACAAGCTACGAACTATTTATGAATTTGTTTACTGCTTATGGATTAGAAAATCAAGGCTTCGCAGTAGCATGAAATCATATCAGTTATTCTGACTGGGAATAAATGGCATAAAGAAACACTGAAGACTTCAGTATAGTGTGAGTTATGCACAAATAATCACTGAAGCTGCTAAATCAGTCTCTGACTTGCACTTTGTGGTTTATGACGGTTTATCATTGGCGAATGCAGATTCAGATTGCATTCTGATTGGTTATAATGCTCAATGCTGCAAAATATCGAATGCAATAAGAGCTAATCTAATTGGCATTGACTTCACATGTTACTTTCATCACGACAGCAGCTCTACATAGACCCTTGTATGGAGTTGTGTTGGCATTTGTTGGCATCCCGTTTATTCCATGCAAACGCCCTTGAACGCCGAGCTCATAACGTGAGACTCGTTCATCATGCGCTTTATTTGACCTTGCTGTAAACGCTACAGACACATCATCCCAATTACACCATTTACATGATGGATCAATATCGGTCCGGACGGAGAGCGATGGAAGCCATTACCCACAATCCCCGGCGTCCCTCGCCCCTCGTCTGCTACATAAACACTGCTGTTCTCCTGAAGCGACAGCGAGTGTCAGAACGAGGCCGCGGTAAATCCCGCTGGAGTCGCTCTGTTACTGACCTTGAGAAGTGACGAGTATCTTTACCACAGAGCTGCAGAATTAACACATTTAATCCCAGACATGAAGATATCCTAATGATGTGTCACTAGTAACCCTTTGAAATAATCAATAAGTTATATATAAAAAAATATATATGTTTTATGGTCAGAGGGATAATGTGTGTACTGATCATTTCTGCAGTCATAAAAATAGTTATATGTCTTAGCTATTTAAAACTGTTTGATCACATTCTAGGGTTATTATTATGAATAAAATATATTCATTTATTTCATTATTTTTTACTTTTTTGAAAACATAATAAAATGTGTATATTAGTGCTACCAGTGTTACAACTTAAATATTGTAACTTATTTGTAACATGTACATTTTGCATTTAGTGCAATATTTCATTACTTTTTTGTAACATATATCATATTTTTTTATATTAGTGCTATCAGTGTTACAACTTAAATATTGTGACTTATTTATAACATTTGAATTTTGTATTTAGTGCAATATTTTGTCATTACAACATTTTAGTGTAATTTTCACGAACAACTGTCAGTGGACTATATCGTAAACCCAGCGGTCACTATTGTGACCATCAACATGTTTACTCATTCTATGACCACACTCAACAAAACTGAATATATGAATTCATATATTAATACTAGACACCCTAAAGATAATGTGTGCCAAAAATCTTTCTCATATCTTTATTACTAGCTTTGTGTTTTGGAGCTTTGATGCAGACAATCATTTTTTTTTCATATTTGCACTAAAACACCAGTCAGTAAGTTTTTTAGAGCTTTACAAATTATTATAATATTTGCATTTTCGGTGGTATTAAATGGGTTAAAAATAAAGCTGCTTCACAGCGATGCCATAGAATAACATTTTTTGTATAAATGGTTCCATAAAGAAAAAAAAAGCTTCTTTGTTCTTCAGATTATAAAGAGATGGTTCGTTAAAGAACTGGTTCTTTGTGGAACCAAAAATGGTTCTTCTATGGCATCGCTGTTTAAGAGTGTGATTTATTAAATACATATCTGCATGTGGTTTACACGCCAGCAGCTCGTCAGTGTTTTCAGTGTCTGGATTTAAAGTACAGTAAATGATCCTCATGAACTCCAAAACATCTTCATAAACTAGAAACGAGAAGCACTTATCAACAGAAGCTTTAACGCCATAAAGCCTGACATATGAAATAATATGACAGATAGACAGAAAAATCGAACTTTCTGAAATCAAATAGTTTATTGAACCTTCAGACACAATATGAAAGAAAAGTTTGCATGTGTTTATTTGTTGTTGTTGTTGTTGTGTATCATATTTGATCATCAGGCTCGTATGGCTCATATAGTCTAACACAGTGAGAATATGAAGGAAAAAACTGAGCAGAAATATGAATGATATGCTAATACAACTATGATGAGATTCTGATGCTTGTGATGTAAATCAATGAGATGTTTATCACAGTTCAGCAGATACTGACATACAATGATCTAATATATCACTCTATATCTCAAATAATATGTGACCCTCTCTGTGAAAACCCAGTTAAAAAGTCATTTTTTGTGATTTGCTTTTTTCTACAAAAAATAATTCTTCATATGGCAAAGAACGTGAAAATGTAACCGTTATATCTTTAATATTGACTGAGTAAGGTCATGTCAAAGATTGAAATTATAATGAAATGAATGGTAGAAATCAAACTTTGATGCTTGTTTTCTCATAATTCGATTTTGAGACTTTAGCCTGGATTTCACAGAGAGCATCACACATGATGAGATGTAAATGATCCACACATATAATGATTGAGAGATGAAGATGTTTTGGAGGCTCGCTGAGGAACAGTGAAAGTAACAAGAAGATCCTGATGATCAGATTTGAGACTAAAACATGATTGATGGAGAATCAAGTAAAGCTGAGCTGCTTCAGAAAGTGTTGATCTGGAGATATTCTGATCAAAATCAGTCCAGATTTGACTCTGAAGCAGCAGCTGAACACAATTACACTAACAGAGCTGTTACTGGATAAAACACTCGGAGCTGTCCATCATGCAGAAGACTGAGTGGGAAAGTCATGATACAGCAGCTTTATATGGTTATATTGTGTTTCTTGTATACTGTACAGATAACTATGACAGCGCTGCTTGTTATAAAGACAGTGTGTTCATGCATCTAGTTTCCAGACTAAATGTCCCGTCCCGGCGTGATAGACGAGCACCATCTCTGAAAATAATGGTGTGTCTCGGGGTAATCTTTTATTTTGAGTCCGAGCGAGGCGAGGAGGTTTCAGAGCGATGCACACACAGAAAATGCAAGCTGACGACGAGGTAATAAGATGTTACCGGCCACACTTTCACCTGATTTAAAGCACAGACACGTCCGGGTCAAACACAGAGCAATCTGTGCTCCAGAAGTTTGTTTTATTGCATGCTTTGATGACGTTCAGCTGCTGCTGATCTCATGGTGATTCTCGTTACTGTAATACTGACATCGTTAATGTTTGACACTGATATTAGCATGCATTAAAAGCCTAAACAACAGTTCATTCCTTATTATACATATTTAGTTAAAAAATATATATAAATACTAAATAATTAATCATTTTTGGGATAAACAGTAATGAGAATATTACTGAAATAATGTCACTGTGCCAAAAAAATATTGGGTTTTATTTCCAGTTTTCAAATATAGATTATTAGAGAACATTTTACAGGAAAATAAATTCAAATTTTCACTTTTAATTCGCCTTGACACACATGTTTAGTTCGAATACAATTATTAATACATTATAAATTATAATTATTATGTTTGAACAAAAGTAATAAGCAATGCCTTATTGTTGTGCAAATTTTTCAAAATAAACAGTGACATTATTTTCAGTAATATTTAGCATTAAGTGTTTTTCTTTGAGCTGTTATTGATCTCATTATGCTCTGAGATGATTTTTATTACTGTAATGCAGTATTTATTTATTCTTTTGAGAATGATAGTTGCATAAATAAGGCAAAACGTCAAATACAGAGTTTTGTTTTTAATTATTAATAAATACATATTAATAGGTATTCTTTAAGAAAACATAATGAGAATGCCTTATTGTCGTGAAAAACAAATATATTATTTGTAAATACTGGTTGTAATATTTGTAAAGTAAAAAAATCCATGTTTAATTAAATTCGTTATAGGCTTTTGTTTTGCAATTTTTACTACCTTATGCACAATTTTTATTTATTTGTAATAACAGTAACAAGAATGCCTTGTTATCATGAAAATAGTATCACAGTGCAAATATATATATTATTTGTAAATATTGGTTTTCAATATTTACATTTTTTGACGTTTAAAATGTCATGTTTAATTAAAATTGTTACTAGCCTTTGTTTGTTGTTATTGTTGCACTTTTTATTACATTGATGTACAATTTTTATTTAAAAAAATTCCTGAATATTTGCTTCATTTGCTTTAAGCAAAAATAAGAAAATGAAACTTTTCCCAATATTTAAAAAATAAGAAAATGAAATTTTTTTCTTTTTTTGTGCTTTTCATTGATGCCAATTTTTATTAAAAAATATTTAAACTTAAGCAAAATTGAAAATTAAACTTTTCTCATTTAAACTTATTGACATTTAAACTTTCATGTTTAATTAAATGTGTTACTAGCCTTTTTTTAAATTTTTGGTGCAATTTTTACTACATCGATGCTAATTTTTTTATTAAAAAAATATTTTATAATTTGCTTTAAGCAAAATATAAGAAAATGAAACTTTTGAGAAAAGTCCTTAATAATCTACTCTATAAAAAATGTCTTTCTGAAGATTACTGGAGTATGTTTTACCAAATATAATCCTATATCAGTCTTTGTACTTCAGTTTAGTTCTGTCTAGAGTTTGTGAGCGAGAGCAGTGTCCAGCTGCGTCTCATCACACAGTAAAGTGATGGATCTTCAGAGAACTGAAGCAGCGAGTGAAGATGAAAGCAGGTCTGTGGTGAACAGAAGCGATGGAGACACGCTCAAATGGCCTTGGCCGTCTCCATCCTCAGCGCTTCCAAAGGCAGTTAGAGAGATGGGAGCTGGGCAGACGAGGCTTTGGCAGCGGCTGCAGTATTCAGAACGGGGTTGGACGCTGGGAAAGTCAGTCCTCTTGGCACGGCGAGGCAGGAACCACGGGCTTTGGACTCAAGATGGGACACCTACGGTTCCAGACCACACGCGTGACCTTGAGACGAGATCTGGCATCGTCTCATCTCCTCAGCCGTATGTTTAGTGACAGATGATCAGCCAGGACCATGGTGTCTGTGTACTCCATAACACATGTGTGATTGTGTTCAACCTACGGACCGTTTGTGACAAATAAACCATCGCTGTTCTCAAATGATTTAATATATGTGTGTATATACACTACTAGTCAAATGACTGGAATCATTCATGTGTTAAAAGAAGGCTCTTCTGTTCACCAAGGCTGCATTTATTTGATTTAAAATACAGTAAAAATTGTTAAATATTATTATAATATAAAACAGCTGTTTTCTATGTGAATACGTGTTAAACTGTAATTTATTTCTGTATTTTCAGCATCATTACTGCAGTCTTCAGTGTCACATGATCTTCAGAAATCATAATAATATGAAACATTTCTAATTATTATCAATGCTGGAGAGTTGTGCTGCACAATATTTTTGTTGAAACCGTGATATATTTTTTTTTCAGGATTCACAGATGAATAGAAAGTTCAGAAGAACAGCATTTATTTGAAATATTAATATTTTGTAACATTATAAATGTCTTTAGTGACACTTTTGATCATTTTGAATGCATCCTCGCAATAATTTGTCTTATTTTATGGCAATGTATCAGTTTCCACAAAATTATAAACTGAATTCAGCATTGATAATAATCAGAAATGTTTCATATTATTATGATTTCTGAAGATCATGTGACACTGAAGACTGGAGTAATGATGCTGAAAATACAGAAATAAATAAATACAGTTTAACACATATTCACATAGACACCAGCTGATTTACATTCTAATAATATTTAGCAATTTTCACTGTATTTTTGAGCAGCTGAGGAAACAAATGTAATAAAAATCATCTTTATTCCAGTGTTTTTGAGCATGTAGTGTACGCCGCTCAGCTGTACATCTATGAAGCGCTGTTTAAGCTCTGAATGCAGTGACTGACCTCGACTGGACGATCTGATTGGCCTGGAGCTGATGAACAGGCTCATTAGTGAAACCATAGCTGGACGGCTTCACATGGCTGTGTTTCATGCTTCGCCAGGACCTGAGGGAAAGCAGGAGGCTTTCAATCACAGCTTTGGCAGCGTCTCCATCTCTATGAGAGCCACTAGTTACCTAGAGTGCCATTTTGGAGGATTTTCAGCTTTTTTTAAGCACCTCTGAAACACAGAAGTCACTTTATGTTTGGAGAGCCTCTCCAGCACTTTCACCACAAGACAACCTCAGCGTTTGATTCACACGAGCCCCGGCCATCGGATAGATGGCGTTTATTTGATTCACACGAGCCCCGGCACGTCATCCATTCAGTTATTGTACTCTACTGAATAGAGTTCAGATCCCTTTCCTACTCGTTTTCTCTGAAACAATTCATAATGCTGACTCCACGCTTCGCCCGAAATAACTCCTGCTTTAGCAGAGAAAAGTATTTATAGCACAAACTGAACCCAGAACAGCACTGACGCATCGCCAACAATACGAACAGCAGCGTGATCAAACATTAAACCACACTTCAGATCACACTAATGCTTACAAACGTTATTTTGAGTAGAAACTAGACCCAAAAATACACCTGTAGCAATGCCTATGTAGTCTAAAACTGTGAATTAAAGGGATATTTCACCCAAAAGTGATCATTTACTCACCCTTATGTGATTTGAACAAGAGATATGTCAGTGTTTTTTGTTACAATGAACAAGATTTGATCCCAATGTCTTTAAATCAGTTTTAATGTTTTGATTGAACTATCCATCACAAAAGAGCAATTTGATCACATTCAATTATAAAAAAGTTGGTCAAAAATAATGCAGAGTCTATTTTGGCAAAAGCAGTATATTGAAGGGATATGGATAGAAAAAGCATAATTCTGGCATTGTTTACTCACCCTTACGTCATTCGAACACAAGATATTTTGAGAAATATAATCATGTTTTTTTGTCCTTTCAATAAAAGTCAATGGGGTCCACAATGATCTGGTTCCCAATGGTCTTTAAATACAGGATTTAATGGCACGAGGGAAGTATTTGATGACAGAATGATGATTTTTGGGTGGATTATGACTGTAAATCATGCAAGTCATTTTAGATCACACTAACAGTTATTTTTGTTGGAAAATCGAATCAAATATATGCTGTAGCAATGCCTATTTTGGCTAAATTGGAGAATTAAAGGGACAATTTGGACAAAAATGGTCATTCTGACATCAATTTACTGACCCTTATGTCGTTTGAACACAAACAAATGATGTCTTGTGAAACGTTTCAGGGTTTTTTTGTCCATAGAATGAAAGTCAATGGGGTGCAATGTTGTTCGGTTCCATCAAAACATCGTCTGTCTTTCACAAAGGATAATTTGTGAGATAATTTTGGACCACATTGACTTTCATTGAAAGGACAAAAAAACATGATTATTCTCAAAATGTCTTGTGTTCGAATGACACGAGGGTGAGTAAATGATGACAGAATTATTGTCATCTGTTCAAGATGACAATAATATATTAAAATGTCATGAATATGACATATATTCATGACATAGAATATGCTTTTTCTATCCCTATCTCTTCAATTTACTGGTTTGGCCAAAATAGACATTGCTGCAGTGTATTTTTGGGTCAAATTTCCAACTAACATAGCTTTTATAATTGAATGTGATCTGAAATGGCTCTTTTGTGATTTAAAGGGATAGTTCACCCATCATTCGGTCATCATTTACTTCCCTCATGCCATTAAAACATATATTTAATGACCATTGGGAATCAAATACTATTGGACCCCATTGACTTTCATTGTATGGATAAAAAACACTGACATTTATCAAAATATCTCATGTTCAAATGACATAAGGGTGAGTAAATGATGACATGATAATTTTTGGATGAAATATCCCTCTCATTTGATTATTTTGGCTTTATACTTGATGGACACCAAGCAAAGCATCAAGATGATTCATATCAAATGAAAGAATCAGTGCAAACAGAGATTCACGTAAAGTTCAACTCAACTCAACTCTATTGGCATTCTTCCACATACACAGTTTAGAAATGAGTGTGCAAAGACACTGACAAAACAACTATACACATGCGTTCATAACAACATAAGAGCACATTAACAAGGGGCAGACGTGTTGAATGAGGTGGAAATGTAAAAGTGTAGAAATTTGAGAAATGTTGGAATAAAAATTGAGCTAATTAAATAATGTGGAGCGTCCTAAAACTAACTTTAAAGTATCCTTCAAAACCAAAGACTCTATAATAATGTAAAATATAAATATCAATATCGAAACCCGCTTCTACCGTCACACCAGTGCTTGAGCCAAACTACATCATCAGCACCAAACATGTGTTATATATATATATTCAGTGCAAACTAACGATCCCTGAGCGTGTGTGGGATAATTCAGCTCAATGAGCTTCAGTGGATGTGACTCGGGGAGCTTATGCTTCATGCAATTACTGCAGGTTAAAGCA
>CM049869.1:45727856-45730356 GCA_027474115.1 Schizopygopsis malacanthus | reverse complement strand
CCAGGTGTTTTAATAAAGGGCTCACTATAGCTTCATTGCTCTGTCAGTTTGGTTCTGGCTCTCAAAACCCCCCCCAAACGTGTTCTCTAACATTACATACTCATGGACGAGACATGTGTTAGTGATACGAATGTGAAAAAACAACAGCACTTAAATGCCTGAATGTAAAATGAGTTGTTTTATGCATCAGATGTTTTGGTGGTCATTACGAACCAAGGTCAATTAAATATATTCATTTGTGCTTGAAATAAAATATTCTTATCAGATCCTTTGATAATGATGTGCTACACCCAAAAAAGCCTTTATTCCACATGCACAGGTACTGGAAGGTAGACCATGTCTAAATAATTTGCAGCGTGTTTCTTGATTTGCATGTGCTGTGAGGATTTGCAGCGTGTGTGCTGTCAAACCGATGAAGATGTTTTCTTAATTTGCTGGTGCTTTTTTTATTTGCATGTGTTTTCTGAAGTTGCAGCGCGTTGAGCTCTCTCGGCCACTGTAATGACGCGATCAGAGCGTGCGCCGTGAGCACAGTGACGGCTGACAGGACAGAGAAGTTTGTTTTACTGATATACAGCCGAACAGCATATCATTGTTCTGCCGAAGCTCATTTGACTCGTGCCTGGCGCTGAGGCAAAGCTGAAGCACGCGTCTGAAAAGTCTCGTGTGATGTGGATGCAAAAAAAATACACAGGTTTCGTGTCTTAATAAAGGCATTTCTCAAAAAAAAAGGGACAAAAACTGCAGTTTTGAGAAGGATGGCTAAAGGTGTGGCTAAGCTTAGATCAGTGGTGTGCTCCGCCCCTGGCCCACGCCCTGGCTCCGCCCCCTGGTTCCATCCCCTGTCTCCGCCCCCTGGCTCCAGGGTCACAAATCAGCATTTACATTTACGCATTTAGCAGACGCTTTTATCCAAAGCGACTTACAATTGCATTCAGGTTATACATTTTCATTAGTATGTGTGTTCCCTGGGAATCGAACCCACAACCTTTTGCGCTGCTGACGCGATGCTCTACCACTGAGCCACACAGGAACACATGACAGCATTCTGTCAGCCGCAGAAGATGCTTTGATTAAAGCTGGAGCTCCTCCATCCATCCTGCTGAAGAACACACACACCGCTGGCCTTTAGTTAACAGGCAGCCGAGGGACTGTTTTCTCCCGCATGGCACATTCAGGTGGATATAAAACCGTCACACACAGGACAAACGGTGTGTGAAATGACCTCTCCTCGTGTTATCCGCTCGAGCAGAGTCCAGCTTAACCCGAGTCCAGACGGAGAACTGTCTCTCAAATGATATACAGCAGCGGCGTGTGTGAAAACAGAGACGAGTCAGATACTGAGTTCAGTGCGTAAGTATTCACCCCCCCCCCGGGTTTCATCATGATGAGGATCACAACGTTTTTCACCATTTAGATTACTGTCTGTGAACATTACACCACAAAAAGACTAACTGAAATCTGCATGTTTGCTATACTACTAACAATTATAATTAACTAAAACACAGAAAGTTATATTTTAAAGTTTCTACATTAACCCCCGGGTTCACAGACAAGGCTTCAGCCTAGTCCTAGACTAAAATGTAAGTCTGAGCTGTTTTGTATGTTTAGTATCCAATAATTAATTTAAATAATGATTAACCAAAAAAATGTTTTAATATGAAATGGTACTTTTACCCCAAATTTTTATTGTTTTATTAGCTCCATGTTTTTTAATGGATGGTTAAACAGCATGTCTAACCAATTTAATTCACAAAACTATAACAATGTAATTATTAACAATTATTTAAAAAAAATTATAATAATTTTAGGGCTCTATTCAATTTTTTTATTTCTTCAGAAATGTAATTTTTTTCTGGATTAATGGTTTAATACAATTAGTTTTGATCAAAAACGGTGGTAATCAAATGAAGGCATAAAGCACTAAGAATTTAATTCATTTTTAATCAAATCAAATATTTAACAATTCATATTTTTTCTTAATCTCATTAAATCAAAGCATGCAAGAATTATTTTATTTTTTTAAATATAAAGTTTTAATAATTTAGCATATTAATATTATATAATGTATTATTAATATTATAATTATTATTAATTATTATAATTATTATTAATATTTTAAATTTAGAAGTACATTCTGCTGATCAATAGTAACATATATATGTCATAATTTCTTCTAGTTGAGTCAAACCTTTATTTTGGCGGGTTGTGGCGAAGAAACATAGATTTCTGTAAAGCTGGTTTGCAACAATTTGTATCATTAAAAGTGCTACAAATAAACTTGAATTGAATATAATGTAACATTTAAACAGAACGTCACATGACGAACCGACGCCCGTCACAAGCAGCGTTAGATGTAACACACAACCCTAATCTACAAAACTGAGTTTTTCACTGTAAATTATACTTTTATATTACCGTAAACATGTAATGTGTATTGTGTATAGCAGGGGAATTTACCGTTATACTGTAGCATTTTTACAGTATTTTACCGTTAAAT
>CM049869.1:45702856-45717856 GCA_027474115.1 Schizopygopsis malacanthus | reverse complement strand
GTGTGTGAGTGTGTGTGTGTGTGTGTGTGTGTGTGTGTGTATCCGTGTATGTGTGTGTGTGTGTGTGTGTGAGTGTGTGTGTGTGTGAGTGTGTGTGTGTGTGTGTGTGTATGTGTGTGTGTGTGTGTGTGTGTGTGTGTGTGTGTGTGTGTGTGTGTGTGTGTGTGTGTGTATCCGTGTGTGTGTGTGTGTGTGTGTGAGTGTGTGTGTGTGTATCCGTGTATCCGTGTATGTGTGTGGTGTGTGTGTGTGTGTGTGTGTGAGTGTGTGTGTGTGTATCCGTGTATGTGTGTGTGTGTGTGTGTGCGTGTGTGTGTGTGTGTGTGTGTGTGTGAGTGTGTGTGTGTGTGCTGGAGTCTGGCGGTGTGAATCACGTCTGTATTGATAACGTGAGCTCATCGCGTCTCAAAGGTCAATCCCTGAACGCTGACAGTGATAGACAGCTTCAACAGCTTTAGCGTCCGTCATGATGCTCTCAGCATCTCCACATCTCAGAAATCACGCATACACACACACACACACACTGAGAATTACAACAAGAGAGTTTACTATCAAAGTACTGTAACGAGAGCCAAAGTCTTCATAAGCACACCGATCAGACTGAAATAACAACACAGAACCTCCGCCGAGGACAGGTCAGGTGACCCTCCACAGGTCATGTGACCCACCTGAAGGTCAGGTGACCCTCCAGAAGAGCCGCGGCAGAGCTCCTGGTGTTTTATCCCTCGTGTGTGGTCTGAAGCTGCTTTTCAGCTCATGCAGTGGATGTACAGTCGGTCTCGAGTTAATGAGTCTCTTGTTTCATTAACTGCTGTATAAAGTGAGATATTTCACCAGTGATCAATTCATTAGAGAGACAGAGATGTCATCAGCAGAACAAATGATGAAATATGATCTGCTGGAGTAAAACATGCACGAGCGATGAAAACATTCAAACATTTACAGTCAGTGTGACATACACTTCTGTCAAATACACAACTAATAATAATACCAATCCTGTTTGAAGGACAAGATAACGAACCACAAATATATACTCCCCCACTTCACTGAGTAGATGAAGAATTGCACATTTTTTGTGATACATATTTCCTGAAATGTTTTCAGATATGCAAATAATGCATTGTCTAGGTAAATATGCACTGATTTGCATGCATTTGCAATGTTTGTTTGAGGATGTTTTCTTTCTGTTAGTCGGGGAAAAAGGTGTTATGGAAGTAAAATGGATCGGAAACTAAAAATGACCAGTGCACCAAAAATTTTTTTTTTCATAATTTTCAGATTTTGGCATATTTGGTGTTACTGAATAGTGTGAAGAAAACATCCCAAAACACACATTCAAGTCTTAATTTCATTGAACTTCAATAATTTAGTTTTTCCATTTTTTCTTTTACAAACCCCAAACTTTATCGTTTTATTCCTCTCTATATTCTGAAGGTTTGTTCATATTTCATCCACACGGACGCATGCAACATGTTACTGTGTTTGTTTCCCATAAATCACCTCTGAAATCTAATATGCATATTTAATCAGTGCATGATTGAATCATAACTTTTGAGAGTGTAACGACGGACTGGGGAGGTATGGTGATATATTGTTAAATGTTCACCAGTGGTGTCTCATCTGACGTTCTCCAGATAAACCCGTCATTATGGACTCGAGCAGCGGCGAACGCCTCCGTATTTCATCCCGGACACGGCACTCTCTTAAAGCAGGATTTATCTTCCCAGGCTTTGGCAAACGCATGGGCTTGATCCCGAGTCACGGAGCGGTGACCCCAGGGCTTATAGAAGAGTGTGTTTGAGAGGCGATCCCGCCGGATCGGGCCTGGTTCATTACGGTATTGTTGAGGTTAAAGTCTCTGAAATGATTTTTCTGAGAGCGGTGGGAAATAAAGGCCTGAAGAATTGGAAGCGAGCACCGGATGACAAATAAAGCGGATGCTGTTTCCAATAAACCCAAACCAGAGCCGTGCTCGTTCCTCCACCCGATGATGATGATGATGATGACCAATGAACGGTATTCATGTGGAACGACATTTATAAGTCATATGTGACCCTGGAGCACAAAACCAGTCATAACGGTCAATTTTGTGAAATTGAGATGTATGCATCATCTGAAAGCTGAATAAATAATATTTGCATTGATGTATGGTTTGGACAATATTTGAAAATCTGAGGGTGCAAAAAAATCAAAACATTGAGAAAATCATCTTTAAAGTTGTTCAAATGAAGTTCTTAGCAATGCATATTACTAATCAATAATGAAGTTTTAATATATTTACAGTACTAAATATCTTCATGGAACATGATCTTAATATCTAATGATTTTTGGCATAAAGGACAAATCAATAATTTTGACCCATACGATGTATTGTTGGCTATTGCTACAAGTATACCTGTGCTGCATATGACTGGTTTTGTGCTGCAGGGACATGTGTCTGAAAGAGAGACGAGCTCTGGACTGACAGGGTGGTTTCATTCTGGTACTGTACTGAATGACAGTTTTGCTTTTTGGGATGTTTTCGTCTGAAAATAAATTAAACTTTATGGATGTAAATGGATCAAAACTCAAAAGTGCATCAAAAAAAATCTTGGTTTAAAAAACAAATAGTTTAATCTGTTTTTTAAGAAAAAACAATACAGGCATAAAAAACGTAAATATTTTTTAATGCAAACAGCCCAGAATATTGAGTTTTTTTGCCCATTTGGTGTATAGTGTGAAGAAAACACACATTCAAGTGTTTATTTTATTCAACTTTATCGACTTGCGTCTGTCAATGCTTTAGTTTTTCAGTTTTTTTTTCTTACAAACACCAAACTTTACCGTTTTATTCAAAATCAAAAAGTTTAAGACGACCAGCTTCAGGAGATTTTTGTTGAATGTAGAAAACTCGTTATTGATACATAAATCAAATGAGAGCAGAACTATGATTTTAGCATTGAATAGTGTTGATTTGATCTGAATAATGGCACTGTCATCTTCTATAGAGCTGCTTTCCAGCTGAAATTGAACTTCTTTCATAACTTTGCATCATTGATTCTGTTATTTTCCTGATTATCTTCGTGAAGCTGCTTTGAAACAGACTGTATTGTATGAGGTGCTCTAGACTTAAACTTCAGATTTGATTTGATCTGTTTATAAGCATATTTTTGACCGCTGTTTCTTCAAAGTAAATAGAGCAGATTGTGATTAATATCAAAAACAGAGATGGTTATGCTCTCTATGTCAGAAAGCATCTGAAGGATTGGCCATCAAACTCAGCGATGCATTACATGTAAATGGTTTGCTGTATGAAAATACACGAATCAATCATTCTGCGTTCAACAGCGAGGATCGCTCTGGTTAGAGGAGATGAAGAGAAGCTGTGTCACATCACATTCACGTTTGAGTTCATGCATCTATATATATATATATATATACATACACTATATTGCCAAAAGTATTGGCACCCCTTCTAATGAAAGGTTTGACTACTTTAGTAATTTCCATGAGTATAAATCTTAATGTTTAAGCATATAATGATATTCTAGGGAATTGTGTGCTTCTAGTTTTATAGCAACAGACCTTGAGCCAAAAACTCATCACCAAACACCAAATGACTTGTACATATGGGTGCCGTCATTTCATACACTTCATAACTGTTGCAACAGAGGTGGAAATAAATTTTTTAAGTACATGAATTATGTTTTCATCTTTGTTGTCACAATTTAGAAGTGCCTTTTTCTCTTCTAAAGAAGGGGTGCCAATACTTTTGTCCATATAATGAATGTACAAGTCATTGGTGTTTGGTGATGAGTTTTTGGCTCAATGTCTGTTGCTATAAAACTAGAAGCACACAATTCCCTAGAATATCATTATATGCTTAAACATTAAGATTTGTACTCATGGAAATTACTAAAGTAGTCAAACCTTTTCATTAGAAGGGGTGCCAATACTTTTGGCAATATAGTGTGTATATATATATATATATATATATATATATAGGGTACAACTGGGCTAAAGGCCTACCTTAAAAAAAAGGTGTGCTATTCACTGTGCCTAAAATGTATAATTGCAGAAAAAATAAATATACGTTGTATTGAACATTAATGGAGCAAGTTGTTTATTTAGCTTAAAAATCGTATAAATGTATGAGGTAGCACACACGGTATTGATACAAATACTGCAGCTACAATAATGTCTATACTTTGTTCAAAACAATCACTTTAGCAAAGTTTTTTTGAAAAATAAAATAATTAATTTCCGTTCAATAAATATAGTCAATAAAATATGTTCTTATAAAAATATATATTTTAAAATACAGAAACAAATTGATTTGAATAAGTAAAGATTCTGAAAGTATTGAAGGAGATCTGATAATAATTGAATATAGATTTACAGTCGCAACGATAATTTTTTTTTAATTATATGATATTATTAATAGCATGTTTTTTTATTCTAAACATGGTGGTTATGTCTAATATGGACACCCGATATAATATATGATATTTACCATCTGAATCTAAACATGTCAACAAATGGAAAAGTCAGCAATTTATTAATTATCATGTTAATTACTGTGTCTTTACCCCAACAGCAGGGGCGCTTTTTACCACAAATACCATACTTTATTTAAAAACTGCTGCTTTAATTATCTTTAACAAAACTGAAAATCATAAACAAGACATTTTTCTCAAAATATATGCATTGATTTTAGTGATTCTCATTTGCTATTTAAATCTACAATATTTAAAATAAATCATAAAATATTAGTCAAGGTTCAGACAAATATACACGTGCATCTTAAAAAGAGGATATTTTGTGCCGTCTATTGGTTTAGATGAAAATAATATCTAAGGCGTCTTGGTGTACCCTAATCGTCAGAGATATTTTTTTTTTTAATTCTGTTCTGGTCGCATACGGAGACGAAATTATGAAAATTGTATCAGTGTCCAAATTAAGGATGTAATGGTATGAAAATGTCTTATCACGACAGTGAGCAAAATTATCAGTATTATCATGGTATTGTTAAAATGTGCAGGAAATGTTCAAAAAGTACCCACACACAAAGTTTAATATTAAAAGTCAACAATCAACAAATAAATGCTTTCGTAGCTCTACAACAATGCACATGGAAAGAGTGAGATTGAGTGACTGACTGCAGTACAGTGAATTTCATAAATGTGTGATTTTAAATTCAGAAGAAGCAGCAGCCAAATAACAATAAGCCTAAACAAACACATCAGGCTCCTGCAGACCTCCAGCTCAATCTGCTCAAGCTGCCGCTGCCGCTGCTGAGGCTTTACTCGAACCTCCCACAAACTGCATCTGTCCTCCAGTTCCCCAGTAAATGAACACGGGAGAGACGCGGCTGCAGGTGACGCACGCTTTGTTTCGCCGCGCTGCAGATGGTCCTTCTGGCATCAGAGAGAGGGAGCTGAAGACCAGATCCGTCCAAGCACTGTGTGTGTGTGTGTGTGTGTGTGTGTGTGTGTGTGTGTGTGTGTGCGTGTGTGTGTGTGTGTGTGTGTGTGTGTGTGTGTGTGTGTGTGTGTGTGTGTGTGTGTGTGTGTGTGTGTGTGTGTGTGTGTGTGTGTGTGTGTGTCTGTGTTTGTCTGTGTGTGTGTGTGTGTGTGTGTGTGTGTGTGTGTGTGTGTGTGTGTGTCTGTCTGTGTGTGTGTGTGTGTGTGAGATACAGTGAAGACGCTGCGACAAGCTCCCGCATCCGTCTGCAGTCAAGTGCATCTCACGGCCAAAGCAAACATGAAAACACACAGTGCTGCCATCAGCATGCGGCCCCATGTGCACGAGTTATTAAGGGCCAGACTCCATCAGGGGCCCGACACGCAAAGGATCAGCGTCTCCACGCCACCTGACTCCTCTGTGTTTGATTCCACGGCAGGAGGTGCGGTGAATGGAGGAGGACGGAGCGCAAGATGAAATAAAAGACGGGAGCAGATGTCTGTTCCCGCCTGATCCATCTCTCTCTCTCTCTCTCTCTCTCTCTCTCTCTCTCTCTCTGTCTGTCTGTCTGTCTGTCTGTCTGTCCCGCAGGGTTTCAGCTCGCCTCACTTGTGGTATTATATCAGTGAAAACTGTTATATCAATGCAAAAAATTATTAGCAATGCAAAAACAATTATACACATGCAAAACAATTCTACCAATGCAAAAACAAACAAACAAGAAACTATTAGCTATTAAACTATTAACTATTAAAATGTATCAAGTCAAATAACTATTTTCAATGCCAAAACAAGTCTACCATTGCAAAAATAAATGTATAAATGCAAAAAACTAGTTTCAATGCAATACACAATAATATTGATGCAAAAAAATATTAGCAATCTAAAAAAACCTAGTATATTAATGCAAAATAATTGTATCACTGCAAAAACTATTAGCAATGAAAAAAACTAGTATATCATTGTTCAAAAAATCAGTTTTCAAAATAAAAACAATCCTGAATGTTTATTTTACTTTGCATGGGATATGAGCACACGCTGTGCAGTGTATGATCTGTAGTTAGTTAGTATAATAACAGAACACACCAGTATTTTGGACTGAACACTTCTGAATGGACACACACTGAATTGATTTCTAACTTCATTAGATTGAGAGAGAAACACTTGAACCCTCATCAGGTACTTCATTCATCTGTTAATTACTCCAGCACTCCATCCTTTCCCGACAGCAAAATCAGCTTCATCTGCCGTACCTTCAGCCGTTAACCGCGGCCCGTATGCTCTGCTCTTTCATCTGTAACCCGGCCGGCTTTGTCCTTCTGTCGCTGTGTTAAAACAGAGGGGCTCCTGGGAGTCAGCGCTCACAGCGTGGCCTCTTTATGTGGCGACACGAGCGCGGCTCAGTAATGACCCCGTGCCGAGAGCGGAGAGACGTCCGTCGAGATCAGCACACCCCTCTGTGTTTGCAGAGCACTCAGGCCAATTACCAGGGGCAAATTAGCCCCAAATACAGCAGAATAAATGATCCGCTCTGCAGAGTCACCCTCCGCGGGGTCATAACACCACGCTATTCACTTAGTTTTACTTGAGATTTATTTTTAACTGTTGATATCACACTATGAAGTAAATACCATATTTTTTGTTGCGATAGATACTATTTACACTAACTGAAAATAGCTATAGATTCTATTTACACTGTGTTAAAATAGTAAGATTTTCTGCTATTTATATACTACTTATTGCAAATAGTGGCAATTATCTGCACCTCAGTATTGTAGTACATTATAAAACAGTACACAATTGAGTGTAAATTATAGTTTTAATTAAAATGATTAAATGGATGCCACCTTATTGGGACAATAGAGTCCTCCCTACACCTACCTGATACTTTTATTTTTCAACTTTGTGATTATTTCCTTCATTTTATTGAAAATAAATGTATTTCTGATGCAATATGAGATTGGAAAAGGAAGAAAAAAAGATCGGCAAGAGGCGGAGTCGAACTCGGGTCAATAAGCATGCGCCTTACTATCTACACCACTGAAACTGATACTGAATGAGCGTCTTTTTTTGTGTTGGCTCGTCCAATCACACGTTGGTGGGCAGAGTTCATGTAAATAGCCTCTGCCAACAAGGCGGGCCATTTGTACTTAGTGTAAATAGACATTCCGTTAATGTTTTGTCTTTATATATATGTGTTGAGAGCAAGGCCGTAACATGTCTAGAACATTGGGGGGACTAATTATATATATATTATTGTATGCTTTAATTGACGCATACACACACACACATTACTCGCACACAGAAACTTGTCAACACTACCCCACAACTTTTATTGTAATAAAATAGTTTCCATACTCAATCGCTACATTATATTTCTCAGCAACTACATATTTTTAAAGTAGAACTAAATTCACAAATAGACAAACCGATGCAGATCATTAACACACGCATATTTAATCTCTCTCTCTATCTCAAAATGGGCAGTTTGCCTCACTGAATATAATTATCAGTCATTTAACATTTCTATCGTAAAACAGTTGACTAAAATTAAATGATTTGCAGCTTCTCACCTCGTTCTCTTTCAATGTTTTCAATCAGCATCTGTGAAGGCTAAGCCCCGCCTGCTTTGATTTGATTGGCCAGTTCAATTATTTTGACATTGACGAGCGCTGTTATCCCGCTGAGGCAGAGCAGACTGAAAACGCTACTTTTAAAGCTTTTTTATCATCTTAACAAGAGCCCTGCGTAATGGAGGACACTGCGTAATGGGGCATTTGCCAATTTCTAATTATTTGGGGGGAGTTCTCCCCTCAATGTCTATGGTGGTTACGGCCCTGGTTGAGAGTAATGCATTACAAGTAACGCAAGATATGTAATCAGATTACTTTTTTAAGTAGCTAGTAAAGTAATGCATTGCTTTTTAATTTAGAAGTAAATATCTGAGTTACTTTTTCAAATAAGTAACACCAGTTACATTGTTTCTGATGTATTGACGGACCGCTCTGGTGTCGCCATGTTGAGAGAAATCAGGAGTAAACGTCTGATTATGACATTTTCCTTCAAAAGTTTCACATGTTAAAAAATAAATACAGCCTCACGTTCTATCAATCACGTTTGCATACTGCCTCCAAAACTTTTGTCCGTCCAAAAAAAAAAGTGGTATCAGGTTCGATTTTCTGTGTTTTCGCATCCGTAGCATGCATTTTGATAGAAAAGGATGGGGAATATAAAAAAAAAATTGAAAAATGCATGCAAAAAATTCGGACAGACCTTAAGTGCAGAGGTGTTGTGTGTGACCGTGATCTTACTGTAAATCTGACTGTCTCTACTGCTAAGATGACATACAATCATAACAAAATTAAGAATTCTTCTAACTCTCTTCTAAGTGTTCCTGTGGCTCAGTGGTAGAGCATTGCGTTAGCAGCGCAAAGGTTGTGGGTTCGATTCCCAGGGAACACACATACTGACTACAAATATGTATAGCCTGAATGCACTGTAAGTCGCTTTGGATAAAAGTGTCTGCTAAATGCGTAAATGTAACTCTCACATGCTCATTAAAACATTTCCTCGCTTCTTTGTCCTCCTCCTCCTCCCGCTCCTTCATCAACTCTAACAGCTGACGACTTTGCCACGTTCTTCATTAGACACACATTCAAAAACCATCAGTGCACAATTTTACACACCACAATCCGTCAAGCACATCTTACCAGCAAACATACACTCGTTCACATACTTCTCTTCACTCTCTGAAGTAGAAATCTCTAAACTCATCCTTTATAGTCATCCTATGACTTGTCCGCTTGATCCTATTCCATCTCATCTCCTTCAAGCTATTTCTCCTGCAGTTGTATTTGCACTCACTCACATCATTAACACATCCCATCACACTGGTGTTCCCTCTGCATGTATACAAGCTCGTATAACCAGGCTTTCGTATAAGAAACCCACCCTTAACCCATCTCTTTTAGAGAACTACAGACCGGTTTACTTCTTCCTTTCATTGCATGAACTCTTGAACGAGCTGTGTTCAACCAAGTCTCTGCCTTTCTCACACAGAACAACCTTCTGGACAGAAACCAGGCTGGTTTCAGAAGTGGACATTCGACCGAGACTGCCTTGCTCTCAGTTGTTGAAGCCCTAAGATTTGCAAGAGCGGATTCCACATCTTCAATACTTATGTTGCTGGATCTGTCCGCTGCTTTTAACACGATTAACCAGCAGATCCTCCTGTCAACCCTATAGTGAGAGGGCATCTCAGGAACCACACTCCAGTGGTTTGAGTCTTACCTCTCAGATAGGTCCTTCAAAGTATCTTGGAGAGGTGAGGTATCCAAGTCTTAACATCTAGCTACTGGAGTGCCTCAGGGCTCAGTGCTTGGACCACTTCTCTTCTTTGTCTATGTGGCATCATTAAGTTATTCTTCTTTTATATATATATATATTAATTAATTAAAATATTAATTAAAATGTCATAATTATAAAATAATAAGTCATATTTATGAGATAAAAGTCAAAATTATGACAAAAATATGAAATTGACAAACTAAGTCAAAATTGTGAGGTGATTCTGAATTCTCAAACTCATAACTCTCATAATGTTTGACTTTATATCTCATAGTTGGCTTTTTGTCATAATTCAATTTCGTTTGAACTGAATGAAATGAGTATGAGTGAGTCATTGAATCATTCGTTCAACCAATTACATTTTAGAATCATATACTGAATCAATAATTGAATTCAATGTATTCAAAACCATTGATTCTTCACGAATGAAGTGAGTTTCTTTCCTTCACCAAATTCATTCAAATGCATTGATTCATTCAAGAACCAAACAAGCGTTATTTCTTTATGATACGTCACTGAATCATTTTTTCCACCCAATTCATTCCAAAATGAGCCTATATGAGTGAGTCACTGAATCAATCCTTCTCCCAAATTGATTAAAAACACAGATTCATTCAACAGCTGCCACAGTGTGTTACTTAAGTATTTATCTCTTTTTTTATTTTTGCACTGGTGCTAAAAAAAGATTTTTTTTCTACTTCAAAATTCCATGTTTAATTCATTTTTACTTGCTGTTTCTGTGCAATTATTTGTGAAATGTCCCACTTATTTCTGAGTGAACATTGCTTCAAAGTAAATCCTGCACCATTTTCAGTGTATTTCACTGGTTGTTTCAAATGCCTGTTGTGTGTCAGGTGTGTTCGTGCACTTTACAGCTGTGTGTATCTGTCCATGTTCATATGCATGTGTATGCGGAGTCAGTGTATGATGACAAAACCTGCTGGAAACGCCCCTCAAAGCGGCCGGTGAGATCTCTGATTAAAGAGAAGGACACAACGACACTCCATTTATTGTAACTCACATTCACCACATCATCAGCTGAATGCAAATGGGCCCAAACGCCCTTGTAGAAGCAAAGACACACACGGCATCGTCGGTGATGTTTGGGAGGCAAACTGCATCTCGACGGTTGTAGCAATTTAGCGTGAGCTGAATGCTAATAAATACTGTGAAACCACAGCACTGGCTCGTATTATAAGCAGACTCAAAGCATCTCTCCGGGGCTGACAATTGCATGAGACGGTGGCCACAAATGACTTTGCATGCATTTCACTTCAATTCCAGCCAGTGTTCTGCCTCCATTAGCGATTCTTTCATTTATATTATACTTGTCAACAGGCAGCGAGAGAGAGACGGTTATTCCTGAATTTGACAGTATTAATCTCTCGCCGTGGTAAAATTAACCTGCTGCACCTCATGTTATCTTCATCAGCGAGGGAACGAGACTGCTGCTCAACGCTTCCACGATGGAGAAAAGACTGGAATATTCTGCTGAGCATCTGATCTGAGTCCCGCAGAAGAAAGTCATGCAGGGATGCAACGGTGAGGAAACTAACTTACCCACCGATTCATCACCTTCTGACAGTATCGATATTACCCATTACATACTGTATATAGATCAGATATTCATCAACGATGCTCAGGATTTGCAGCGCTTACGTTCATCTTTGTTTACAGCGCTCACTTTCTATGAACTAAACAACAATAAAGCAAAGGCAAAATCAGTGGCATTAAAGATTCAAATATGGCGCTCATTTCTGCCACTTTACTTTTTACGATTTGGTAATTCATAATTATGAGATAAAAAAATAAAAAAGATTAATTAATATGTCATAATTATAAAATAATAAGTGGTATTTATGAGATAACTTTACAAAAAGATTTGACAAACTTACGAATTCTCAACCTCATAATTTGGACTTTATATCTCATAATTCATAATTATGTCATCATTTAGATAAAAAAATAAAAAAGATTAATTAATACTTTTGTCATTTTGTAATTATAATCTGATAATTATGAATAATAAGTGGCTTTTATCTATTTATGACTTTAGATGACTTTTTATCTCAAGACTTTTTATCTCATAATTTTAAAATTATGACTTTTAAAAAAGATGTTTATCCCAAATTGACTTTTCATACATAAAACTAAGTCAAAATTGTGTTTAGCCATAATTGTAATTGACTTTTATGAATTCTCAACCTCATAATTTCAATTTAGTATGTAATAGTTCAACTTTTTATCTCATATTCTGACTTTTTGTCATAATTTCTTAGTATGTAATATCAATTTGTATCTCATACTTTGTCATAATTTCAACTTTTAAACTTTATCAACTTAATTTCTCATCAACAAATATTTTGTCATTATTGTGACTTTATCTGTTCAACTTTTTATCTCATACTTATGACTTTTTGTGCTTTTATCTCATAATTATCATAATTTCAACATATGACTTTTTATCTCATAATTTTAATTATTTTATAGACTTTTTCATTTTGACTTTTTATCTCATACTTAGTATTATGACTTTTTATGTCATAAGATCACTTTTTACATAATTTATGTGATAGTTCAACTTTTAATCTCATAATTATGACTTTTTATGTCATAATTTCCATTTAGTATGACATAGTTCAACTTTTTATCTCACACTTATGACTTTTATGTCATAATTTCAATTTAGTATGTCATAGTTCAACTTTTTATCTCATACTTATGATTTTTTGTCATAATTTCAACTTAGTATGTCATAGTTCAACTTTTATCTCATACTTATGACTTTTTATGTCATAATTTCAACTTAGTATCTCATAACTGATATTTTGGCATTATTTTGTCATAATTGTGACTTTATCTCATTATTATGACTTAGTAATTCATAATTGTGACTTTTATCTCATAATTATGACTTTATGAATCAGTTCTGACTTTTATCTCATACTTGACTTTTTATAATCATAATTCTGATTTAGTATCTCAGTTTTGACTTTTAAAGTCATCATTTTGACTGTTTATCCCATAATTGACTTTTCATACCATAACTCCAACTTAGTATGTCAACTTAGACTTTGTATCTCATACTTGACTGTTTATGCCATAATTACTGACATAACTGATCTCATAATCTCATAACTGACATTTTATGTCATAGTTCAACTTTTTATCTCACACTTATGACTTTGTATGTCATAATTCTAAATTATTTTGTCATAGTTCAACTTTTTATCTCACACTTATGACTTTGTATGTCATAATTCTAAATTATTTTGTCATAGTTCAATTTTTTATCTCATACTTATGACTTTGTATGTCATAATTCTAAATTATTTTGTCATAGTTCAATTTTTTATCTCATACTTATGACTTTTTATGTCATAATTTTAACTTAATGTCATAGTTCAACTTTTTATCTCATACTTATGACTTTTTATGTCATAATTTCAACTTAATGTCATAGTTCAACTTTTTATCTCATACTTATGACTTTTTATGTCATAAGTTCAACTTAGTATGTCATAGTTCAACTTTTTATCTCATAATTATGACTTTTTATGTCATGTCATAGTTCAACTTTTAATCTCATACTTATGACTTTTTATGTCATAATTTCCATTTAGTATGACATAGTTTGACCTTTTATTTCATACTTATGACTTTTTATGTCATAATTTTGACAAGGCATGTCACAAATTTGTATAGTAGCATCTGTTATCCAACTAAACTAAACTTTTTGTTTCCATGCCGGTGGGTGAGTGAGTAATGTAATAGGTGTATGACTGAACACTGTGTAACACCAATAACACGATGACCAGAGCAAGCCCGATAGCTCTGGAGGACACTCTTAATGACAAAATGTTATTTAGCTGAACTCGTCCATTAATGCAGATGAGATGAACAAAGGCCTTGAGAAACACACACGCAGCTGCAGGTCAGAAGCGACACACACACACACACACACACACACACACACACACACACACACACACACACAGTCAGACACATGACAATTAAAGCACACACACACACAGCTGACGGCGGGCCAAGCGTGGACAGATGGGTTCTATTGAGATGGAAATGAAGAGTGACCCTTTGAGCACGCGGCTCTTTTGAGGACGAGATGTCATCGGCTCGTCTTCGGTTTGTTTATCATCCTCTCGTCTCGCACAGATCCGGTCAGTGTGATACGGCTCATGCAGAATCTCCCTTAATCTGTCATCAGATAACAGCAGATTATGTTGTTTAGAATGAGCATTGAGCGTGTCGAGTCACGGATACGATAAACGCTGGATTCCTACGCAACACACTACAGTCACAACACGTCCGGTTTCACATCTGAAATCCAGTAGAGCCATCTGAATGTGAGATTTATGTTCTTCATTGGCTCTTTCATCCAGAACAGAGCTCTGGGGAACGTTCAGCGGTTCTTATTCATCCGCTTGAATCATAACCAGAAAGAACGGGTTACATTGCATTGAAAGCATGCATTTACTGTAAAGATATGAACTCGTGTCTTTTGAATACATCCACAGTTTGAAATGAAATATAATGCATATTCAATATTAATGCACATGCAATTATGTGCACAATAAAATGTGTGGAAGTGTGAAATTGAAAGCAGCAAACTTTTTACTTTATTTATTTGCAAATACAATCATAGAGTTTTAAAACCGTACAAGTCCAGCCACGATTATGAATATGAATTAGTTTAGCACTGAAAGGGACATATTTAGGATATTTTGCAATGCAGACACTTTATAATATACATGCATTTATTGTGTTTGCAATACCAAGATCATGTGAATCGAACCGATGACCTGGGTGTTGCAAACACATTACTGTACTGTCTGAAATACAGGAATACATGCATGCTGGTTATGATTAACTTCAATTCAAAATACATAAATGCAGATCTAACATCAGCAAGAGTCAAACACAATAACAGAGACGAGTGATTTCATCCCACAGTAACGCTTAATATCACATTATATTTACTTACGCTGATAAAAAAACTTTATACATGAAATAAACATGACATTTTTGTATTTATTTATAGCTTTTTGCTAAAGTTTCAGTCACTAATTGCATGCATTCATCTTTAATAATTAAAATGACTTTTTGTTGTTTTGAAAATATTGTTTTCATGCCCTAAAATGGCTTGAATGTAACTCTACCCCCACAGCTCATTTAGTATAAGTGGATTCATGA
>CM049869.1:45667856-45697856 GCA_027474115.1 Schizopygopsis malacanthus | reverse complement strand
AGTTTCTTCTGTATTTGATCTGACTGGATTTGAGGACGCCGGACGTCTCGCTCTCACACAAATCACCAACAATCTCAAACTAATGAGATTCTGGGTTCTTCAATTAACCATCCGCCTCGGTCAGAGCAGAACTTCACACAAACGCTCTCGATCAGCTGACGGTCTATACCCCTAATACTGTATATATACTAGTGGTGGGCCGTTATCGGCGTTAACGTGCTGCTTAACGCGAGACTCTTTGGCGATAAAAAAAAATTCGCCGTTTTATTCTCAAAGTTGGGTTGGGAGCTGGGTCTATACTGCTATGATGACTCACCCTATATAGCGCGGATGTATACCTAGTTTGCACTTAGGGGGCGAGAACAGTCTTCGAAAGGCTCGCAGTCCGTTGGACAGATTGTTAACGGCTGGTCTATGTGGTAATACTCGGACAGGACATCCAAACGCTCACCTATCATTCTCATAAATGGCTTTTCATCTAGTTATGAGCAACTTTACAGCTCAAAATGTTCTAGAGAAATTCTATTGAAGTGTTTGTGTGGACGCGCTTCTGCAGGACAGGCTCCGGTGCGCTACTTGCTCTTAAAATCTCCGTCATTCTTGGTCATCAGATAAAAGTAGCCTAATACATCTTTCGAATCTGTAAAGACTCTCGTTTATTTGTGTGCACTCAGAATAACAACGAAACGTTGCGCTTTTAAGCAAACAGGATGCGCTTTAGGTCTCATGTGAACTTGAGAATTCACTCCCGTGTCACCCTCGCTCGAACCTGTGTGTATGCCTAACGTTACTGTGAAATTACCAATCAGACGTGACGTGCTAACATGGATGCACTATGAATCCGCCGGGTTTCTCAGGGAAAATTTATTTTTAAGAAGCTTCCCAATGGAAACTGTAAACAGTTCATCACGACCTCTTATGTGGCCTACAGTTCAAAATTCATGTTTAACTGAATAAACAGTTAGTAAACACAAGTACATCTTATTGAACATAGTTTATTTTCATCACCAATTATCATAGTAGAACAGCTTTCTCAAGCAGTTTGTGAGCATTTTGGAAACAGAATGCGCCCCTGGTCTAATGCGCCACCTGGCTTGAGAAACCCGTTCTCAAAGACTTACTTTTAGTCATTATTTGGGTAGCACACATATTCTGATGCCTTCGGCAGAATTCAAATGAGCCATTTTAATCTAGATTAATCTAGATTAATTCAAAATTATCTAGATTAATCTAGATTAAAAAAATTAATCTATGCCCACCCCTAATATATACACATACTAATTTAAAAACATTGCTTTACATTTATAATTCTATACTATATTGTTGCATTTTTTTTTGCTGTTATAGGACCAAAAATATTTATTTGTTGAAGTTTCCGCTCACCAATAGAGTGAAACGATTGTTTTGATGAGTAAGTCACTTAATCATTGACTCAATCAATTTGTTCAAAACTACTGAATCACTCAGGAACCAAACAACTGAGTGTCTTTATGAGTGAGTCACTGAATCATTGAGTTAACTGATTCGTTCAAAAATACTGAATCACTTAGGAATGAAACAACTGAGTGTCTTTATGAGTGAGTCACTGAATCATTGACTTAACTGATTCGTTCAAAAATACTGAATCACTCAGGAACCAAACAACTGAGTGTCTTTATGAGTGAGTCACTGAATCATTGAGTTAACTGATTCGTTTAAAAATACTGAATCAGGAACCAAACAACACTCTTTATGAGAATCACTTAATCATTGACTCAACATTTTGTTCAAACTGAAACTGAACCAAACAACTGTCTTTATGAGTGAGTTTATGAGATTCATTCAAAAATACTGAATCACTTGAAACAAATCTTTATGAGTGATTGACTTGACTTAAATTCGTTCAAAAATATTTCAGGAACCAAACAACTGTTCAAAAATACTGACTCAAATCAAAAATACTCAGGAACCAAACAACTGAGTGTCTTTATGAGTGAGTCACTGAGTCATTGAGTTAACTGATTCATTCAAAAATACTGAATCATTCAGTTAATTGGGACTATATTCGTTGGTAAAGCAAAAACAAAGTGAAAGTATATTACTGATTAATAACTTGATATTGAACTGTAGTATTAAAACAATGCCCCTGTTACTCTATCAACCCTAAAAATGGCTTAATATCATTAAATGAGCTATATTTCTTATCGAACATCTGTGTCGAAACATGATCATAAACATAGTCTCGCTGATATGATATTTGTTCTAGATTAAACACACTTTAATCTAAAACCATAAAACACAACCCAATCAGAGATATTAGAAATGCTAATTACATTAATCTGATGTTTTATATAAATATAAGATTGATAATGTAGAAAGATGAATTATTTTGTTGTACATTCATATGTTGTAGACTACAAAGGTTTACAGAAACACAGAGCAATGTGAAAATGGTGCATACACAATCAAACTCAAGCGTTTCCGTACGTCTCTCATGTTTAAATCACACGAGAGAGTCTCAGCTGATGTGAATCCAGGATTGCACACACAGAACGGTGCATCACTGACCCTGGAGCAGCGTTTAACCCTCACGTGTGTGCGTTTCTGATGAAGCACAGCAGCTGGATTTATGAGCACTTACGGAGATTAGTGATGCACAAGACCACGCAGAAGAGTCTCCCGTCATGCAGCATCGCAGGAGGAAAAGTGTAATTATTAATTCACAGCATTATTAGCTGTTGAGCTCAAGAGCTCTCGAGAGGAGTTATGAAAATGACAAGCGCAGCACGCCATCTTTGACTGACACAAGGACTTTAAACCTCTGATAAACACCGCAATACTGCGGTTATGTTTGAGATTAAAGCTGGAGTCTCACAGAACCATCAACCCTAGAACGCTACTAAACATATTAAATCAAGTCCCACAATGCAAATAAACTTCTCAGTTATCTGTCAGATTAGTTTCAGTGTTCGGTGATGGAGTGATTGACAGCTGTCATGTGATTCAAACGACACGTTCAAAGTCTCTGATCAAAAACAAGGAATGAAACAAGCAGCTGTCTATGTGTGAGTCGTTGAATCACTGACTCAACTGATTCGTTCAATAGCACTGAATCATTTAGGAATGAAACAAGCAGCTGTCTATGAGTGAGTCGTTGAATCACTGACTAAACTGATTTGTTCAACAGCACTGAATCATTTAGGAATTAAACAAGCAGCTTTCTATGAGTGAGTCATTGAATCACTGACTTAACTGATTTGTTCAAAAGCACTGAATCATTTAGGAATTAAACAAGCAGCTTTCTATGAGTGAGTCATTGAATCACTGACTTAACTGATTCGTTCAAAAGCACTGAATCATTTAGGAATGAAACAAGCAGCTGTCTATGAGTGAGTCGTTGAATCACTGACTCAGGAATCATTCAGGAAGAATACACTACTGCTGTTCCAATGATTCGCTGAGACTAGTTTTGTTGACAAGCAAACCAATAGTTAATGGCAGTATTTTACTCAATACTAACTTGTAATTGCTGTTCCACATTTAACACTGAATATACATGCAGTCTATTTCTCACACATCTGATTTACACAGAGCTATTGTCACTCTCACAACCATAAAACACAACTTAATCAGATAAATGAAATGTAAATACATTATTCTATCATTTTCTACCAAAAAAAATGTCTTCATTGGAAAACTACCCAATCTATTACAGAAAACAACAAGGTTTCCTATGAAAAACAATGAAATAATTGAATGTATGTGTGTGTTTCTGTAATTAAGTGTGTATGAAAGTGTTCCTGTAGTAAACACACATCTCCTGAGATCATATCAGCGATCCGCTCCTGGCACATTATCTTGTGTGTTCGTGTACCGTTTCATGAGCTGCACGCTTGCGGGAAGCTGTTCTGAACATAAACACCTTCACAGAGTCATTCACACAGCAACACTGACACCAGCGCCAGCACTCACAGCAATACAATTAACACTGAATTATAAAACAGATAGTTCCGGTCCTTGATTCTGATTGGTTGAGCCGCGTTCGAAGCTGTTGTAAATTACTCCACAAACAAACACCTTTTTGAGGAACTACATTTTTTGGCGGAAGAATACTGTTTTTATTAATATCATTACATTTTATTTGCTTTGTTTTATTTTGTGAAACCCTGCTACGTTTATAGAATAGGCTAACTGTTTTATAAAAGCAATATTCCCTGTGAAGCCATGGTTTACAGTGAATTTATAACAGCTAAAGGCATTGTTAGGCACTCTGCTCTGCTGTTATAAATTAATTGTCTTATTGCTTTAAAGTAGCCCTATTATGTATTTTTGAAATTGCATGTAGCTCTAAGTGAATGAAAACATCCGGCGAAGTGTTAAATCTGAAAGTGCACCATGTATAAAGTTATCGTCTCTCTAAAATAAAGAGTCGACGTTTTTAAAACCAATCCCTGATGGACGTCAACATCAAACATTAGCATATTGCCGCCCAATTGTGGGTCTTTTTGTGTTAGTCTGAATGAAAATGTAAATTGATTCTTTGCCACTAGGTGCCGCTTTTGGAGCTGTCTTCCCGGTAACACTGGACACAAACGCTGTACGCTGTATTATTAAATGGAAATGAAATCAACCAATCAGACCAATCGCCGCAGATTAGCAGCATGCAAAGGAGAGGTTTGGAAAAATTACTCATTGAGCGAATATTTTAGGAGTCGTTCAGCAAGTAAGGTAAAAATAAATGAGACAATGAAAGTGTTTTTGAGCTTGCATGCATGTCAACCTGTTGTTGGGGACTCCCAAAACCAAAATATGAACCATTCATAACTAGTGATCGACCGATAGTGATTTTTTATAACCGATACCGATACCGATTATTTGCATGTTTATGTACCCGATAACCGATATGCAGAACCGATATTTATTTACTGTTATAAAGTAAGTGAAGTAAGTCCATTCTTCACTTTCAGTCGTCTTAACAACAACAAAAAACTGTTGAAAATTAACATTTTCATGTCAAATTTAATCTTCACATTACAACAATAAAAACATTTTATTTATAAAAAGCATCATCAGCAACACTGATATTAACAATTAGCAAAATAATGTTTTCAAATGGAGAAAATAAAGGACATCAGCTTCATTTTAAACTACAGTTTTAGGTTTAAACGCTGTTTAATAGACTAAAGAGTGAAGAATAATTCACTGAATAATATTCTCTGGAATATTGAAATAAGTGATAAACAAAACATCGTATTTTATTGCATTTCTTAACTGTTTTATCAGAATTATTAAAATGTTTTTGTCTAAATTATGAAAACTGCTGACAGCGCGGTTTAACTATTTACACAGAACTATACTCAAACTGCGATCGCTTGTGGAGATAATTAATCATTAATTTTGATAGAGATGTATTTATTTAGATGTTTATTGGTGAAATAATGGTTCTATAGTAAATGTTAATATAATTTAGCGTGTTTCAAACGAGTGAATCTTGTATAAAGTTACATGCGGTGGCCGTGCTGTGTGTGTGTGTGTCCACTGCTCCAGGTGTGTGTGTGTGTGTGTGTGTGTCTACTGCTCCAGGTTGTGTGTGTGTGTGTGTGTGTGTGTGTTCACTGCTCCAGTGTGTGTGTGTGTGTGTGTGTGTGTGTGTCCACTGCTCCAGTGTGTGTGTGTGTGTGTGTGTGTGTGTGTGTCCACTGCTCCAGGTGTGTGTGTGTGTGTCTACTGCTCCAAGTGTGTGTGTGTGTGTGTGTGTGTTCACTGCTCCAGGTGTGTGTGTGTGTGTGTGTGTCCACTGCTCCAGGTGTGTGTGTGTGTGTGTCCACTGCTCCAAGTGTGTGTGTGTGTGTGTGTGTGTCCACTGCTCCAGGTGTGTGTGTGTGTGTCCACTGCTCCAAGTGTGTGTGTGTGTGTGTGTGTGTGTGTGTGTGTGTGTGTGTGTCCACTGCTCCAGGTGTGTGTGTGTGTGTGTGTGTGTGTGTGTGTGTGTGTGTGTGTGTCCACTGCTCCAGGTGTGTGTGTGTGTCTACTGCTCCAAGTGTGTGTGTGTGTGTGTGTGTTCACTGCTCCAGGTGTGTGTGTGTGTGTGTGTGTCCACTGCTCCAGGTGTGTGTGTGTGTGTGTGTCCACTGCTCCAAGTGTGTGTGTGTGTGTGTGTGTCCACTGCTCCAGGTGTGTGTGTGTGTGTCCACTGCTCCAGTGTGTGTGTGTGTGTGTGTCCACTGCTCCAGGTGTGTGTGTGTGTGTGTCCACTGCTCCAGGTGTGTGTGCGGGTCAAATACAGAGAACACATTTCACTGCTGTTTATACTCTGTATAATTGTGTATGTAAAAAAAAAAAAAAAAAAAAAAATTGTTTTTTTTTTTTTTTTTACAAAACCGATATCCGATTATGGTAAAATGCTTAAATATGGGAAAAATATCAGTAACCCGATATATCGGTCGATCTCTATAACCCAAAATAGGGCCACTTTAATAACCAACGCCGGATGACGGTTCTGAGACATGTTTGTGATTCCAGTCACCTGATTGAAGAGAAAATCACAAACAATCGAGTCCAGACTTCAGAAGTAGCTCAGCTCCGTGTAATACCTGAACACGGATCGATCCACGAGCAAAAGTATGGAATTGGATACAAAGAGTAAAAGAGACTGAGCTAAAGCAGCGAGCGCGTGCAGACACCTGCTGCAGAACCGAGTCCATGAGTTTCTGGAGGAGAATGCGTTTAGAATGATTCTTCTGACAAACGCGGAGCGATGCTTCATCGATGAACACACACCTGGAGCTTCAGGCTCAGCAGAAGATCAGAAGAGCGCCTGGGACTTTGGCTGGCGGGACATTAAAAGTCAAAACTCAGATCATTCAGTGCATTTACTCAACAATACACATGAGTTGAAGGATCATTCATGTCAAACACGGATGACAAACATACAGTTTGTTCCAAGGACAGTTTGCTAACATTCCCATTAAAACACGATTTCTGAATGTTCACTGAATGTTCAAAATGTGCAGTTTTTTGAATGCTGAAACATTTTTATTGGTTACACTCTTAAAAATAAAGCTGCTTCACAATGCCATATAAGAACCTTTCGTTTTGTCTAAATGGTTCCATAAAGAAGCGTTAAAATCTGAAAAACCTTTCTGTTTCACAAAAGCTTCTTTGCAACGTAATCACTACATTAACATATTTGGCAACTGGAAAAATGCAACTATGCAGCAGTGATGATTTGGGTCTGTTACAGCACTTATTACGTCGCTGTGCATTTCCTATAAAATATGTTAAGTATGACAGCATGTAAATAACAAATAAAGAATATATATACATGTATTATGTGTGTGTGTGAGAGAGAGAGAGAGAGAGAAAGAGAGTACGGTAAAACAGGAAAAATTACTGTAATTTCAAAGTGAATGCTTATAATAGACCCTACTTTTAAAAGCACTCTTTTATTTCCTTCTTGGACAACCAACCAATTACAGTCTTCAAAAGACTGAGTCATAGCTAGCAACAGGGTGAAGCCCCGCCTCCTCACTAAGATACAAGTGTTTGTCTTTTTCTCAGATTGGTCCTGAATCTCTCTTAAGCCAAGACTCCTAGTTAGAAATGTTTAAGCCTAATTAGGAGCTCACTAAAAGGATATTCATGAATACGGCCCCAATAACTGAATTACCTGGAAGAACATTTGTTCAGGACTTTTCCAGCATGTTCTCTGTCAGCTGGTAATACTGCAGAATGTTTCTGATCTTAAAAATAAAGAGTGTTTTCGACTCTTTCGACTCTTTCGACCATGTTTGGTTACCTCAAAGAACCTTTCAGTGATCAGTTCTTAAAAGAACCATTTTTTGTGCAATGGAAAGATTTAATGGATGTTCTTCTCAGAACCATGCATGTTAACTCAGCAAACACCATGACCATAGCACTGATGTTTTCATTAAATAATACACATTTCTGCACTGGACGTCTACTACAAATACCTGAAGTCTACTACAATGATTTGGGGAAACACCTGATGTTTCATTAAGACACTCGATGGTTTTCAAGGAGGACACAACATATATTTCTCTCTTCCAGAGGGGTTTGATTCAATTTAAAGTGCGAGACATGCGACCCGTTTGCTGTACGACATTCGTTCAGATCCATATGGTGAACTTGACTTCAGCACCTGTGCGTCTGACACAAACACATCTGCTTCCAATTGAGATGTTTGCAGAAAACTAACAATCAGTGTAAACATGCAATCGTGAATTTACATGAAAACAGCAGGTGTGAGATTATCTCCAGTCTGAGTCAGATGAGCTGGACGGTGTTAAATGTTTGCTTCACGAGTAACGAGTCTGCATCTGAATATAAGCCTTCTGTGAAGAGTATATTATATTCATGGGAGTACGACGATTAGAGATCATGGCAGAAACACAAAGATATGTCTATTACAGGCTCTCAAAAGAACAGCATTATGAGCCATCAATTCATATGAACTGGAAATAAAACAAGAATCAATTACAACAGAATCCAACTCCAAACAATGTATAGATCAGCATAAATGCATAACAAGTCCTCAGACCTGGAGATTTTGAAAATATCCAATATTTCCATGTTTTACATGATGGTGAAACACATGTTGATTAATCTGAAGAACCAGATGCTTATAAATATTATTTTTTTCACAGTGATGAACCATTTTTGGTTCCCTATATTCAGTGTATTTCTTAAAATAACCTTTTTTTCTTAAGTTTCAATAATCTGAAGCACCTTTTGCAGTACAAAATAAAGCTTTTTGGTGCCGGTATTGATGCTCCATGAAGAACCTTTAACATCCATAAAATATTTCCATTGCACAAAAGAGTCTTTATAGTGAAAAAGGTTTCGTTAAATGTTCTTAAGGTTCTTTTAGGAACTGATCAGGTTATTTAAGGAACTAGAAATGGGTTTCCTATTGAAATCACTGTTGAAAAACCCTTATTGTTAAGAGTGGGTCACATTTAGTGTTTCCACAGACATCAGTAAAGCACTACATGCCATCAAATTAACTAACCAAAACAAGATGTGTGATTCGACTTTCAAACAATGCATCCTTCGTTTAATCTGAGCTTTATTGCTTTGAACAATCTGGAGCTTTGCATGAGATCCACCTGATGAGGATGAAGCTGCGAGCGATGCGCGTCAAATGCTGAATGCGTAAACTTAAATCTAGCTGGTTTAGCCTATTACACATATGCAAATCTTTACATGATTGGCAGCAAACAGCGAGTGCTCCTGGAGCAGGGCTGTGGAGAACCGTGGAGAAACACTGCTCCTCTGCTGGCGTCGCTGGTAAATACAGCGGCTCAATGGAGAGCGCGGCGTGGGGTGGCGCAGGGGTTCGTGCTGAACCTCCAGAACGTTTCCTCAGCTCTGCTTTACACCTGATGCAGCTTTACAGCTGAATATACGAGCTGCATATTCAACAAACACACTCCTACACCGCGCGTCCCGCAGTGACGCATCGATCAGAACGCGCGTTACGGATCAATAGCCGCATCTGTAGCACCTGCTGACGGTCACACGCACAGCATCCCATCATAATAATGATGAAACATCACCAGACGTCATGAAATAAAACTTTACGGCACACTAAAGCGATGACAGAAACGCAACAATATGTGTGTGTGTGTGTGTGTGTGTGTGTGTGTGTGTGTGTGTGTGTGTGTGTGAGAGAGAGAGATTCTCTCGAATCAAACAGCAGCACATTCACATTTGCACAACGAGACACTGACGAAAATCCAACTTAAACCCAGCAGTGGTCAACCAGTAACCAGTAAGCGTTCCGCAGCGCGCTCGCGTCCAACGAGGCAAATCCAACTTATCCATCCATACAGTGCGTAAAACCAGCCCGCTGAGCGAGAGCAAAGAGTAAAGAGTGTAAATCCCGACTCACCGTGCGTTTTGGAGACACCGGTGAGAACATGCAGCCCGATGAGGAGTGCGTAAAGTCTGCTCCGGTGAATATCTCCAGTGACGCAGCCCATGGTGGTCAAAATCACGGCAAAATCCGCTGTTAATCAATCAATCAATTGAGGATCCTGCGCTCCCGTGAATGAAAAACGATCAGCGCGAGCGTAACCGAGCCGTTAAACAGCGCGATTCTCCATCCTCGATCCCGGTCGTGACGCACGCGGCGGTTCCTCTGACTGACTGACTGACGCGCCGCGCCGCTCGCTCGCTCGCTCTCTGTGCGCGATGAGTTTGGTGATGCGAGTTCATTGATCTGAACAAGGAGGGACGAAAACCCGGCACAGAGTGCGTCTGGATCCGGATCTGTGTGCCATCTGCGCGCCGCGCACAATAGAGACTCAGCTGGGGAAAAAAATAAAAAGCTTGGGTTCCTGTTACTTTTTTTATGTGAAACGAGGCTTTAAAGAACGCTGTAGAGTTTGACTCACGATGTTCACTATAGCATTCAACAGCATCAACTGCTTTGTTGCTTTATTATCAGATCGACTGGTGTCGTCTTTCTCTGGTAAAACGGATCTATCTATCATCTATCTATCTATCTATATCTATCTATCTATCTATCTATCTATCTATCTATCTATCTATCTCTCTCTCTCTCTCTCTCTCTCTCTCTCTCTCTCTCTCTCTCTCTCTCTCTCTCTCTCTCTCTCTCTCTCTCTCTCTCTCTATCTATCTATATATCTATCCATCCATGTCTCATTAGCAGAATGTTCTGTTTATTTTGGTCTATCAACTAATTTAAAGGGATAGTTCACCCAAAAATGAGATTGATGTCATTTACTCAGTCTCAAGTATTTCTAAACCTGTATGAATGTGTTTGTTCTGCTGAACACAAAGGAAGATATTCTGAAGATTTTGGGAAACACAGTATTTTTTCCTACTATGGTTCCCCAAAACAGCCTGATTACAAACTTTCTTCAGAATATCTTCCTTTGTGTTCAGAACAAACACATTCAAACAGATCTGGAACTACTTGAGGGTGAGTAAATGACAGAATTTTCATTTTTGGGTGAACTGTCCCTTTACTGTCAGAATCTTGTGTTTTTCAGCTGCTTACACACAACATCTTTCCTTGTCACACAGTTTCTGAAAGCTGTCACTCAAACAGCAGAAACACACCAAAACCTGACACTAATTCTCAGCCTTTGACTCAGTTTTTAATTTCATTTTGCAAAACACAACACACAGTTCTCTATGTAACACACAAACATCTAGCAGGAATTAATATTAGTTCAAAGATGTTTGCAAATGTTTATTTTTGAGATGTGTTTGTGATATTTTGAATGCATTGTTTCGTTTTGCAAGAGATGTGAAGCATTTTGTGCGCGCGATTCTTGGATTTGTGTGTAGAGTTTAAAAAAAACGAGGTTCCTCTTCAGGAACTCGAGCTGCGTCTGAGAACGCTAGGGGAACGCCTTCAGCGTAACCGGCTCTGAATATAAGAGTAATCTGTCTACTGGATGGGCGAGACGTCACAGGCGAGGTGACGTAATGACCAGCTGGTACAAAAGCACGAGCTTTCTGTCATTCAGCTAGCGCTCTGTGTCTCTGTTAGTATTATTTGGTGTTGTCTGTCTGTAGAAATGTGCCTAAAAGTAGTATAAGGCGAAGCATATGGGCGAGAGCAAATCACAGGACAAGCAGTGTGTTCCTCCCTGCAAATGTTATATGTGTGCAGGTGATACACACAGCTTGTGTGTGGTTTGCTTAGGAACGAGGCATGCGGAGGATGCTCTCGAGGGGCCGATTGCCCACACTGCAGGTCCTGACCTGCTCAAGGAGTTAGATGATTAGTGCGGAGGATATTAGTGAACGCCACAAAACTGCTAATGTGTCTCTCCCCGCCACCAAGGAGACCGCTCGTGCCATCGGGCGGTCTACGGCAGCTCTGGGCGGCGGAGAGGCATCTCTGGTTGATCCTGTCGGATATCAAGGACCGCGACAGACTCTTCCTCCTGGATGCCCCGCTGTCGCCTTCTGGCCTTTTCGGTGATGCTGTTGACTCCGTCGTGGACAGGCACCAGGAGGCAGGCGGCGGCGATCCAGTGGTTTCTCCCTCGCCGCTCTCCAGCTCAGGGGGCTGTTCACGGCCTCTGCCGTGTACTGGCTCCTCATATGGGGATGCTCAGAAAGAGAGCGTCGCCGCCCGTGCTCCCCCACAAACAAATCGGGACCGGGGCGGTAAGAAGGGCTCTCGGTCGAGGACCTCGCAGCCTAAGCCAGATCTGTGGACCGTTCTTTAGGTGAAGAGTTCTTTGGCCAAGAAGCACTGAGGCTGGTGGCCCAGGGCTTATGAGGGTAGCCCCCGCTGGGAAGGAACGGCGATCACCACAGCGCACAGTGTCCGTCTCGCCCCAGTGCCTTCAGGAGATCGATCTGCTAACCCTGTAACGTACGGTGTTCCAGGGCGCAGCAATCTCCAGCAAGCACACATCTCAGTTTCTTCCACCCGGATGCGTAGCGGAGCTGAGATGCTCGCCACTCCTTCGGGGGTCTCTGGAGCAGCTAGTTAGGCCGTTCCCTGCCGGTGTGCCGTTCCAGGGCGCCGAGCTAGCCGCTTTGATTACACCAGAGGGCAGTCTTGAGAGACTGGATCCCTTAGTAGACTATTTTGCAGCGTGGAAACTACTGCTAAATGTGTCTCAGTGGGTCCTGTGCACTGTAGAAAGAGGCTACAGAATCCAGTTCGGTTCTCCTCGACTCGATTTAGTGGGGTTAATTCCACTCTGGTGGGTCCTGGCTCTGGTAATGGAACGAGAAGTAGATACTCTCTTAAGGAAGGAGGCCATCGAGGTGGTTCCTCCTCACGAAAGGGAGTCCGGGTTATACAGCCGGTACTTCATAGTTTCAAAGAAGGATGGAGGTTTGCGTCCCATTTTAGATCTGCGTCAATTGAACCACTAACTCAGCAGACTGACGTTCCAGATGCTTACACTCAAACAGGTCGTGTCTCAAATCAGGTCCGAGGACTGGTTTGTCACGTTCGATCCTTCGTCTCCATCCATCCACATACTCAATTACATCGACGATTGGTTGATTCTTGCTCTATCAGAGCGGATGACGGCTCAACATCGAGATGTTGTGCTCGCTCACATGAAAGTGTTGGGGTTAAGACTGAACGCCAAGAAGAGTGTGCTTTCTCCATTACAGAGAACCACTTATCTTGCTGTGCTTTTGTACCAGCTGGTCATTACATCACCTCGCCCGTGACGTCTCGCCCATCCGTTGGACATATTTAACCTGTATTCAGAGCCGGTTACGCTGAAGGCATTCCCCTAGCGTTCTCGGACGCAGCGTCTTGTTCCCTCGAGGAACTAGGGTTACATACGTAACCTGAGACTATTTTTTTTGAAAATATGTGCAAGCAGCTGAAGCAAACTATACTTACATGAGTCTGAATATGCATAATTTCAAATCAAACTGTTACTATAGCCAAAAACAGTTGGTATTCTAGATCATATGTTAGTTTATATTCTCCTGCAATCATGTGTCAATAATGTACTGTGTTAATATAACATGGTAAAGTAAGCATGCATGTGTTTACTGCTGACTCTGGTTCACTGCACTGGTTTATTTATGGAGTTCCTCTCATGTATTGACTAGCTGGATTTCAGTGTCTCCCACATGCACCCAATTATACCGGTGTGTTTCCAGAGATCCCCAGACACACACACACACACACACACACACACACACACACTGGGAAAGGTGGAATCGCTACAGTAAACAACTGAAGATTTCCAAATGATTTCCATGTGTGCGTGTGTGTGTGTGTGTGTGTGTTTATATGTTTGTGTGTGTGTGTGTGTGTGTGTGTGTGTGTGTGTTTATATGTTTGTTTGTGTGTGTGTGTGTGTGTTGTGTGTGTGTGTGTGTGTGTGTGTGTGTGTGTGTGTGTGTGTGTGTGTGTGTGTGTGTGTGTGTGTGTGTGTTTCCGTGTTGAGTTGTTGTCGTCACATGCGGTAGCAGATGGATGTCTCTCTATTAACATCACATTCCACCTTCAATGTGTCGAGATATTAATGCACTGAGAATAAACATGAAAGATGCCAGTTTATTTAAAGATGCAACATGACATTTATCTTCCAGTTCTATATGATAAAGCACATCCTGATTTTCTCCGTTGGGAATTTGATTTAGTCAATTGGTTTGTTCCTACAGTTTGTTTTAATAAACCAGTGGATATGTATCTCCAACATCTTTGTTCAGATCATAACTCTTCTAATTATGTTAAAAAATGGTGTGCATTATTTTTTTTAGCAATATTGCACTAAACTTTTGCTTTTCAATTCATTGATTAATCCATTGATTTGCATCGTCTCTGTAATGTAATCAGTACAGAGAAGCTCTAGAACATTTCCAATTAGTCCAATTACAATGTTTTCACACAAACACACACACGTGAGTTTCTCCATCTCAGCATGACACCGACCAACAGAAATAATAACAGAGCGGCTGAAGTCGAGGAGGGGCCCCGGGCTCCTAATGAGCTGTTTATCACATCATGAATTAACTCTCCATTCAGCAGTAAACCAGTCTCTTCTGTCTGACTGTAAACACGAGGAACTGAATTAAACATCAGCCACCGTGTGACTCTCAAGGGCCGCGTGTGAACATCACCACATGCACTGACACGCCCGGTGATGTCACTTCCTGCAGGATAATGATGTCATTGATACAAAAACTAACAGATGAGGACACTGATCACATAACTGATTATCAGATAGAAAAGAAACACATTTTGATTAGACACATTTCTACATATTAGGGTCACTTTTTCAGTTTATTATTTTACATTCCAAATGCACTAAAACACCTCATACAGTCTCAAATCAACTCAAAAAGCCTGTCACCCATCAATCACACTCTATCAATAATAACAGACGGAATTACAGTGTTTTCTTTTGTAACATTACTTTACAAATCAATATCATGGTAAATGTTACAAGGTCCATATTTATATGGTGTGTATGTGTGTGTGTGTGTGTGTGTGTGTGTGTGTGTGTGTGTGTGTGTATGTGTGTGTGAGTCTGTGTGTGTGTGTGTGTGTGTGTGTGTGTGTGTGTGTGTGTGTGTGTGTGTGTGTGTGTGTGTGCATGTGTGTGTGTGTGTGTGTGTGTGTGTGTGTGTGTGCATGTGTGTGTGTGTGTGTGTGTGTGTGTGTGCATGTGTGTGTGTGTGTGTGTGTGTGTGTGTGTGTGCATGTGGTGTGTGTGTGTGTGTGTGTGTGTGTGCATGTGGTGTGTGTGTGTTTATATAAATAGATATAAATGTGAGTTTCTGAGCACACGTGTCTGATGATGGTCTTTGAGTCTGAATGACTCCACATCATCATCATGAGGTTCTTCTGTCAATGGATTTAATTACTCTTATTATGCCCCTAATAAGGCTGTCTTCCACTCTCGACTAATCTGATTAATTTCTCATAGGAACTCTCTCAACTAGATTAGTTATTTCTTTACCTAATTAGCATCGCAGAGTGCAGATTTCATTCGAATGAGAAGAAAGACTTGCACTAATCCCGCAGCGCCTGTTAACTCTGGATCCAGGGAGCAGGAGGAGCAGGAGGCGACCGGGGCGGGGTGAGCTCCATTATCTCTGGGGGGGGGGGGTTCGATTCTGCTGCCGGACTCTTGATTTACAAGCTGCCGCGCTGCTTTTGTGAACACCTGTGTCTCGTAGCCACGAATAATTACCTCACTTGCTGCTGTTTCTCCTAATAATGGCCACAATTTACTACGCCTGCTCTTCACTCGGACAGCTGGTGCTTTGAAGGGCCGAGAACAATCCCACAATGCTTCAGGCCCCACATAACTATGACAACAGGCCAAACTGATCCGGAGAAAACACACAAGGAGCAGAAACGTCATTCAGTCAATTCAGACACATGAATACGAGGATCATATAAACACTAAACAATGTTCAGATTGGATGTGAAGTCTCTTCTGTTCACATTTATGTGATTAAAAATACAGTAAAAATAGTGAAATATTATTAGAATGTAAACAGCTGTTTTCTATGTGATTATGTGTTAAACTGTAATTTATTTCTGTATTTTTAGCATAATTTTTCCAGTCTTCAGTGTCACATGATCTGCAGAAATCATAATAATATGCTGCTCGAGAAAAATGTCTGATTATTATCAATGTTGAAAACAGTCGTGCTGCACAATATTTTTGTGGAAACCGTGATATATTTTATTTTTCAGGATTCACAGATGAATAGAAAGATCAAAAGAACTGCAGTGTTTTTATATACATATTTTGTTACATTATAAATGTAATTACTGGCACTTTTCAACAATTTAATGCATCCTTGATTAATACAATTATTATTTTTTATTTAAATTAATTATTTTAATCATCTTACCTACTTTAACCTTTTGAATGGTATCCCTTTTAACTATTTTCATCATGTAAAATGAAAATATATATGTCCCTGCAGCACTAAAGCAGTCATAAGCAGCACAGCTATATTTGTAGTAATAGACAACGTCTCAGGTTACGTATGTAACCATGGTTCCCCGATGGGGAACGAGACACTGCGTCCCCTAGGGGTCGCTACGGGGAACGCCCTCAGCGTGACTCGGTCTTGAAGATACATATGTAAAAACACCACCTGTGGCCGGCGACAGCCCATGACGTCACTACCCTGCCACAAATAATGCCGCCGGGGAATACATCCAGCTTCTTCGTCTGAAGCTTGCGTCCGAAGCATGGCTCGAACTAGGGGACGCAGTGTCTCGTTCCCCCTCGGGGAACCTCATTCTGAGACGTTCCCCTCATGGGACAGCATCCCCTGGTACGGGGAAAGTTATACCCACTTCACCTTGAGGGGAATGCAAGCCAATTTCTCAAAAAAGGCGAGCACTAAGCCAGCTCTACCCCTAAGGGAGTTGCCCCTGGGACGGCTGATGCTGTCAGTGATAATCCCCTTCGGCCAAAGGCCCCACTAGTAATGCTTCGGGATTACCGGGCCTAGGGTAGAGCTCACTTGGAATCAGAAAAAACTTTAAGGGGATATGGCCAGGCATGAGGTCCTGGCCGAACTCAGGTTACCACTTGCTCTCAACTACCGAGGGACTGTCTCAACAGACCCGGAGAACCCCTTTCTTTTCTTTTTTGGACCCACACATATATGGGACAGGGGAGCGGGGCCCAAGGCACAAGCCGGGGCTTTAACCAACTCAAAAAAGGGAAAGCTGTGCGCGTAACCCATTCAGATTTTTAGAAAGAACGCAGAACCATGTGCGGATTCTGAGTGGATTTTAGAAAGCCCAAAGTCTCGCGTGTGCACATGAATACGAGCGGGAACTACTCATTCCTCGGAGTGAGAGGGAACTCAGACGCTCAGAAAGCGGCAGCTCATAGATACCCTCTGGTTGAGGGGACAATGCTGGCTCGACCAACAAGGCGAGCGACCTTCACAGAGCTCTGGGGGGCGGAGAAACTGGACGCTCAGAAGGGAGCGGCATGCTCATAGGTGACCCTCCGGTGAGGGGAGCTCTAGCTCTACCGACGGCGAGCCCTGGAGAGCGGAGAACTCATTCCTCGGAATGAGAGGAACTCAGCTACCAATGAGGAGCTCTAGAGCGGAGAACTCATCCTAGAGTGAGACCTATACGAGCTCTGGAGAGTGGAAACTCATTCCTAGAATGAGAAGGCACTCCGCCGCTCAGAAGGGAGCGGCAAGCCCAACCATGAGCTCTGGAGAGCGGGGAACTATTCAGAATGTGAGGGATCCCCGTCAGCAGGGAGCGGCATGCTCAGATAACCCTCTATAGTGAGGGGAGCAATACTAGCTCGACCAGCAAGAGAGATCACAGAGCTCGGAGGAGCGGAGAACTATTCCTCAGAATGAGAGGGACTCAGACGCTCCGCAGGGAGCGGCATGCTCAAAGTGACCCTCTAATGAGGGGAGTAATCCTGGCTCTACTAACGAGCTCTGGAGAGCGGAGAACTCATTCCTCAGAATGAGAAGGAACTCAGACGCTCAGCAGGGAGCGGCATGCTCTGATAACCCTCTATAGTGAGGGGAGCAATGCTAGCTCGACCAGCAAGGAGAGCGACCATCACAAGCTCTGAGGAGCGGAGAACTTTTCAGAATCCAGTGGGAACTCAGACGCTCCGCAGGGAGCGGTGTCACATGACCCTCTAACGAGGGGAGCAATGCAGCTCTACCTATAAAGCTCTGGAGATGGAGAACTCATTCCTCAGAATGAAAAGACACTCCGCCGCTCAGAAGGGAGCGGCATACTCTAGGTAACCCTCTTATCGTGAGGGGAAATGCTGGCTCTACCCTTGCATGACCAGAATGACTGAAGATCCAGGAGGATCCGCAGAAACCTCCGAGGGGACTATCCAGACCAATAAGGCAGTTGAAAACAGAACCTGCCTGAAATCATCATAGGTCCAGCCTGACTGCAGCTTAGTTGGGAACTCATTCCTCAGAATGAAGCCTATGCTACCTTTCGAGCTCTGGAGAGCGGGAACTCATCCCCAGAATGAGAAGGAACTCAGACGCTCAGCAGGGAGCGGCATGCTATAGATAACCCTCTATAGTGAGGGGAGCAATGCTAGCTCGACCAGCACGGAGAGGACCTATCACAGAGCTCTGAGGACGGAGAACTCATTCCTGAATAGAAGGGAGACTCCGCCGCTCAGGGAGCGCCTCTAGGTGCTTGGCAGAAACTTCCACCTAACTCGGCGGTGGAGTTTACGGTGTTTACAGGGGAATTAGAGATATGAGAGGGCTTGCCTCTCTCTGACCCGCGCCTCTGTCTACCCTAGCCGCAGGAGGGGGAGGGGCATGAGTCGCGAGACTGCCTTTAAGCCCATCTCATCCTCAGACCGAGATGGGCTAGGACCCCTGGTTGTTCGGGCTCAACCTGACCTTATCCATGACTTTACAGGTGGCGGGTACGCCTTTTGCAACGAAGCACGGTCTGACCTGCTGCTGCATGCCCTGCCATTTAAGCGAATCAGGGGCTTAGATGGCCAGGAGGGAGCCTTGAGAGAGGATGTCTCGCCACAGAGAGATAAGCTGGTTAATCTCTTGCACAGGGGGCATCCCCTCATAGCCATTTTCACGCATCCCCTCAGTTCAGCATAACTATTGCTGAAAATGAATACGAGAAAAAAAGCTTTTCCCACTCCTTTCAACCTCCACATCGAGATTTATGAAGAAAGGAAGGCTCATCGAGCTGGGGGTTATTTTAGATTTATTTTTATGATCCATACCTCCAAAAACTTTGCAGCGGAGCAAGCTGCTGCCTGATGATTCAGAAAGATGCATCATCACAATCCAGCAGCTCACTCTCGTTCTCGGCCGACGCGCGAAAAGGGGCGGTCCCTTTCCAACACATCGGCCACATCCAACTGCGAACCCCACGATTTCATTCGCCTCCGTGCCTCGGCAACGGTGGGTCTTGAATCGCGGGAAGCAGACGGCTGCCCCTCTTTCCTCGAAAAGAGGGACAGGCGAGAGCTGCTTCCTCATAGAGAGCCGCTCAAATGACGCAAACCGCCCCCTCAAGGACATCGCGTGCGTGCTCCATGCCCAAACAAAAGACGCAACAGTCGTGTGTGTCCGGGTGTCAAATAACGAGGACACGGATCCACACACTTCCTAAACGCCTTGCAGTGCTCGCCATAGTAGAGTTAGAAAACTGTACTCTTACCAGATTCACTCTCACGCTTCAAACAAACCAGTCAGTGAAGCGAAAAACTGATGATGTATTCTCCCGGCGGCACTTATTTGTGGCACGCCGGTAGTGACGTCATGGGCTGTCGCCGGCCAACAGGTGGTGTTTTTACAATGTACATTCAGACCGAGTACGCTGAGGGGTTCCCCTAGCGACCCCTAGGGAACGCAGTTCGATCCCATGAAGGGGAACAATACATTGTATGGCTCAAAATTAGTCATTTTTATTTTATGCCAAAAATCATTAGATATTAAGATCATGTTCCATGAAGATATTTAGTAATGTAAATATATCAAAACTTAATTATTGGTTAGTAATATGCATTGCTAAGAACTTCATTTGAACAACTTTAAAGATGATTTTCTCAATATTCAGATGTTTTTGCACCCTTTCAAATATTGTCCAAACCATACATCAATGGAAATATTATTTATTCAGCTTTCAGATGAAGCATACATCCAAAATGGACCCTTATGTCATAACCGGAGTCAGATACAGCAGGTAAGTGAAATAACAGGTGGATGTATTGACTGAACGGAAGCAGATCATGAGGAGTAAATGTCAGGCGAGAGTCTCGGAGATAAAGTCAGTTCAGTGGGTCTTATCTGTGTACTGATGAGAGTCTTTCTCTGCAGGATCGACGGAGAGCGGGAACCAGGAACAGTGGAGAAACGCTAGAAGATGGCTGGGAGTCTGAAAAGCTCAGTTTACACAGGTAAGGGCACACTGGGTCTGGGAAGTGTTCAGGGTAGTGGACGGTAGACCGGACGATGCGTGTCTGAGTGAAGCGGGTATTTGAAGGAGTGCTGATTGATGCTGCAGATGCGAGTGATCAGTAGTGTGCATATATAGAGAGAGTATAATGGCAGCAGGTGGGGATGAAATGTTGGGAGCTGGTGTAAGTAAACGAGTGCTAATGGTGTCTGAGGTGAGGTGTTGTTGTCTTTAATGAAGGAGACGTGTTCACCTCTTCTCTTCTATGATTGGCGTAAACGTCCTCACAGAGGTGATCATAATTAAAGAGCGTCTTTATCAGCTGCTAAGGCTTTTTTAATATCTGGTCTCTCTAACAGGCGTTTAGTGGAATACCCACGGTGCATTTTAACATCGTCACTCATAACAGTGACGGATGGACGCTGAAGGGCCCTCAGACTCGGGCTAATAATTCAGACTGAACGGTATCATGGGATTGGACTCGATCCCGTCACCGTATCTAAACGATCTCGGACCACAAAGCCAGTCCAGATCTATTCTGGGTACAATGCCTTGGAATAAGCATTTCGGCTTCCCAAAGCATTATTTTGGTTCAGAAACTGATGTGCATGAGCTCAGACCAAAGAGACAAAACCCGTGCTGATGGAAAGAAAACAAGCAGACAGAAGACTGAATAATATTATAGCATAATCAGAGATTTACAAGCACTTTTGTTTTGCCTGGGAAGAATTGTAACAAGGCGGGGGGTGGGCGGGTCCCAAAAAGTACAATAATTATGCCAAAAAAAAAATGTTGGTTGTTCTAGCCTGTATGAGCAAAATCAGAACGCTTTAGTCCAATGAAAGAACATAAAATAGGATTGTCATAAAAAAAAGTTCAAAATGACCCGAACAGAACATGAGGGTTTAAAAGAGCCATTTCTTTCTCAGTGTGCGAAAAGGAAAGGAAGAAGCTTTTAATAACCCTAACCAAATAACCTTTTATCCGGTATAAAAAGCATTGTGTCCAATGAAATGTTCATGGATATCAATAATATTTCAAATGATCAAATCTGAGAACTTATTTGCTCAGACTAGCTCTTTAATTTGTTTGTCCTTGTTTTGAATTGAGTTTTTTTGTAAGGTGTCCTTGAGTGCCGTGAAAGGCACATATAAATAATCGTCATTATTATCATTATTACTTCCAGCATTCGAATCAATCAGAACCAGTTTACATCCAAATATCAAAATGCCATAACACCATCCCAGACTCTTGAGCACTGAGATCTACTGATTTGGCAGAAACAGCTTTGAAACATTTTAAAAGAGAAGAGAATATTTTACATATTTAATATCACCTGGTTTAGGGTAGTCGGAGAGTTTTTAACAACGCAAATCACATGAAAAGTTGAATTTCTCTAAATGATATTCTAGCGATCATCTCTAAATCATTTCAAAGTGAAAATGTAAAAAACTAAAGTGTGAGATGTAGGGATGAGCGAGTACAGCATTATCTGTATCTGTATCTGTATCTGTTAACCATATGAATTATCTGTATCTGTATCTGTACTCGGACTGGGCGGGGCCTAACCCGGAAGTGGGCGGGATTTAACCTGGAAGTGGGTCGGGTTGTCTTGAAATGGGCGGGGCTTTAACCCGTATATTATTTGAAGCATGCAATTGATATGGGTTGATCAGAAATTGTTATATTTATTGCTGATTAGAAAACTATTTACATGACAGCATCAGCATTAAGCTTCAGATCAATGGTTTTGATCACGATAACAAACGAACTATATACAGAACAAGTTTTGCAACAATGAATACAACACATGCGGTTGCAATTATGAAGTAAAATGTAATGAACAAGAGTTTTCATCTCAACATAACTTTCTTTTTTTAACTTGTAATTTTTTTATGATCAGTGTGAATTAATTTTTTTTGGTTCTTTTTTTTTTTTTTTTTTTACACCAGGTATGTGTGTGTGTGTGTGTGTGTGTGTGTAGCTAATTAATTTGTTATATAGTTTTATACCACTACTTCCTTTTTTTTAATGAAATACAGCAAGAAAGTGACACTCTCTTGGTTTAAAAGGTTTAAAAAAGAAAAAAAAATCTCCGACAGGCAGAGACGCGAGTCGCATTCTACCAAGCACCACGTCTGAACAAACCCCACGTTTACCAAAACTCTACTGGTTAATAAGTGAGTACTACAAACCAAAGTAAAAAACAAACCTGAAGCTGAAGAAACCCTAACCGTTAACGGAAAAAACCCGCAAACCTGAGTGACTGAGGGAGAGACAGAGAGAGAGAGCGCGCTGTTCTCTTCTCTTCTCAGTGTTCTGTGTGTGAGTGAGCAGATATCGCGCCTAAAAACGCATGGAAAACGCTAGGCGCGCTGCTTTCTCCTTTTTTTCCAAAGCGCTCGGGCGGTTGCGCTCCGGAGGCGTTTGTCGTTGCTAAGCAACCATCAGCTGCGCTCTCCGTTACAAGAAGGAGCGGTGCGCTTGCGCATACCGCGCTTCTACATTTGAAATAACGAACTTGAGCGCGCAAAAGACGCGATATGTGAGCGGCCCCTAAACCTGTATGTGTGTAGGATAGGGGCGCTGTGACTAGCCTATCACAGAACGCAGACACAGTCAGCTACCCAATGAGAATTTGTATTCAATCCGAGCACAGATATTGACTCGGATTACTCGTATGATACTCGTACTCGGCAAAAGTGCTTTATCCGTACCGGATACTCGTTTCAGCCGAGTATCCGGCTCAACTCTAGTGAGATGTGTCCCGACTCATGAATCAGTGCCAGAGTTTCCATTTAAACAGACTTTATGTTTATTATTATTATTATTATTTTAGGCAACACAAGATACACCATTGCATTCAATATCCAAACCAGTGCTCGGGAAAGTTACTTTTCAAAGCCAAGCATTACAATATTGCTCTCCTCCAGAAAAAGTAACTTAACGTGTTACTTAGTTACTTTTTATGGAAAGTAATGTGTTTGTAACGGAGCCGGCGAGACGTGAGACGTCCAGATCCATTTGCTAGATTATTCCCAGATGTGGTCACAAGCAAGCAAGACTCAAGCAATGGCAAACAGGCAAGACAAAGAGCTAGCGTGGGTCTACAATCGGTGAACAATATCTAGAGGGCGTTTAATAGTGATGTGACGTTCGACACCGAGGCTTCGAAGCTTGTATAAAAAAAACCGAAACATCTCATATTGAAGCGCTGCATTCGTTTTGAGAAAACCTCGTTATCTATGACGTCTGTATCTTCATTCGCCTGAAAACCACGTGACTGCTTCGGTATCTGCTTCAAACGAAGCGAACCTCATATTATAACGCGTTCGCATTGTTTTCTTTTTATCCTAATTTATATATTAAGGTCAAATGAACTTTGCCCATTAATTAACAGTCTAAGGACTGAGACAGAGTCAACACTGACAGATCACAGATTTAATTCATGCGTTTATGTTTGATTTATTTGAGTTATTTTAGTGACCGACACAAATGAATGACTTTGACATTGGCCAGTATTTTATACAATAAATTAAAACAAGGAACCAGATGTTAAACCAGCAGCTGTAATGAATTACAGCACTTTGGAAGGTGTTGTTCATCTTTATGACCACAGCATGAACCATTTTAAAAAGCATCGAGTAATTAACCTTTTTCCGATACAATTGGGTTTAAAGCTTCACTGCTTCAGAACGCTTCACTTCGCCATCACTATAATAAAAACCAATAACAAGAGCAATAGTCCAGGCGAGGTGTAAACAGAGTCCGAAACCGCAGGCAAAGGGTTAATCCAAGATACACAGGCAGAAGATAGAGATACGAATGACTCGGGCAATATACTAGACTATGGCTTAGACTCAGACAGTAGCTATCACTGAGAGAGCGATAAACGCAGGACAACACTCGGCAGTTTGAGAACGATATGAGTGGGTCTAATATAGTGCGTGTGTGATAGCTTTCAGGTGAGCATGTGATTGGTGAAAGCTGTGAGTGATCAGTGCAATGGATGATGGGAAATGCAGTCCAGTGTGATGTGTGGTGTGAGAGTCAATATGATTTAGAGGCGATCTCTTGTGACATTCGGACGGAAGGCCATGAACTAGATTCGTGACAGTGTTACAGTAATTACATTACTTTTTCTCACCTGGGCTGGGTTTACTAAATAATACTAATACTAATAATAAACAAGTGTGATCTTTAGCTAAAGTCATTTTTGCTTCTTCATATGGTTGAATTGGACCTTCAAATATCAGCAGTGAGATTAAATACATAAAGGATATTTGTGTTAGTTAACATATTTAATTATATCAGGTTTTTGTCATATCCTGAGTTTGCATTTGACTGTTTGTATTGATTCTGTGGAACACTGGATGTGTTTTTGTGCAGGTGAGATGAGTAAACACATGTAGATATATAGTCTAGAGCTACAGTAAGATCATGTTCACACACAACGCTCTGCACTTAGCGGATGAGTCCTCTGCACAATCTGACTTTGCTGCAGTTGGAACAAAATGCTGGTTTGTCTGCCCCCCCGACTGAGCCTGGTTTCTCCCAAGGTTTCTGTCACCTGATGGAGTTTAGGATCCTCTGGCTTGCTTAGTCGAGGACACATCATTTCCAGCGATATCACCGACTTGATTGCACAGATACTATTTAAACTGAACTGAGCTGGACAATGACATCACTGAATTCAATAATGAAATGCCTTCAGCTGAAAATTGAGTGTTTAATCTTGTAATTGTACACACTATTGACACACTATTTTCCTATTTTGATATTGGAAAGTTGCTTTGACACAATCTGTGTTGTTAAAAGCGCTTCATAAATTAAGGTGACTTGACTTACTCCTGATTTCTCTCAACATGGGGACAGTAAGGCAGTCAGTCAATACATGGGAATGTTTTATTTCTGAAAGGTTTTAGTTGGTCTAACGCAGAGGTCAGTAATCTACCCCAACAGTGGCACGCAGAGGGATAATCGCTGACACGTGAGCAATAGGGAAAACTGCATGATGACATACATTTTGATGTAATAACTTCTCATAGTCACACAGCCTGTTAGGAGCGATAAATACTATTAAAGTGTGAGAATTAACTTGAGCTGGTCTACGGATGTGCACATATGTGCTTCAGATCAAAGCCTCATCGGTCTAACAGCGCTCGTCAATGTCAAAATGACTTAGATAGCCAATCAAATCAAAGTAGGTGGGGTTTATCATTCACAGATGCACAGTATATCCAGTGATGCAAACTACTTGATTTTTTTCTCAAATATGGCCATTTTGAGAGAGAGAGAGAGAGAGGGTGAGAGAGAGAGAGAGAGATGTGAGAATTTCAACTCTCTCTACAAACTGAGTTTAGTTACTTAAAATACAGCAATTGTACCCCCTAATTGATGAGAAATATAAAGTAGTGATTCAGTATCGATTAATAAAAGTCGCGTGGCAGCACTGACAAGAAGTTTATGAGCTTCTGAATGTGATCTCCGATCTCTGTGTGCGAGTGGTGTGTGTGAATTAATATAGAACGGGGGGGGGGGGGGGGGGGGGGGGGGTATTGGCACAGTGGTTAACCAGAAAAATAAAAAATGGCATGTCATGCCAATATTGCTACTTGTTTCAGAATGTTCATCAAACATTCAAAACTAATGTTCAAAACGGAATGTTCCCGTAATGGTCACATTACAACATGTTTTTAAAACATTTACAAACTGGATTTGGTCATTTCTGGATTTTGACTTTTAAAAACACTAAAGAGCCAAGCAAGGCTTTATTACAGCTTGTCAAAGACTAAAATATGAAATATATTACAATTTGTGAAATTTCAAACACAAAGTTTTCTGGAAATTGACTCGTCTTCTGAATCATCCAAAGAAAATTCCCGTTTCTTCATCTGTTTGAGTTTCATCGTAGAACAAAAATCTGTCAAAGGTTGTTTTTGGTTGTTAGTTTTTTGGATCTTCATCACTAGACTGTTTCAGCTTTGAGAATAAGTGTGAGAAACAAGTTTTACCCTCGCAGGGGTTTGAGAAAAACTCACACATAGCAATAAATATGCTTACTTACAAATAATGATATTTGCAGTTATTTGTATTCATATGTACCTCAGTACCATGCAAAATTACAAAAATCCATGTTCCCTTAACGGTTGCATAACAAAACTATTCATAACATTGTTAAAACTTGATGGGAGCGTTCACAAAACGTTCTTAGCACATGTTTTCGTTAGCTGTGTTCTGACTGTATTTCCCTGATCAGCTGTTCCTGAGTCTCACACAACACATGGTTTGCTGTATGATTACATGCTAATTCTCACAGATTTCAGGAATATAAAGACTGGGAATACTTCAACAGCAAACCTTCAATCAAGCCTCGCAGAGCCAGCGGTCATCAGGAGCTCCTCCATTATTAAAGAAGTGTGTTTGTAAAGTAAATGGTCCTTCACGCACTACACGCTGGAATCTAACAAGCCCCATCGCTCAGATGAGATAGCAGCGCTCGTGTGCTTGTGCTTAGATTGCAGATATTTCCAGGCCTAGCCATCAATCTCACACAAGCAGCATAAAGTCCCAAAACATCATTTACTAACGCTGATGATGATTTCCCCTGAAACACAGAGAAGATTCGCCATGCGGAGACTGAAGCGGTTCAAGGGTGAATGATGAGTTTTAGTCGAACTGTTAGATCTCTAATCAAATGACCAAAGAACCCACCTCAAGCAGATGAAATCTGATCGTATTTGATGATGCAAAACACAGAGAGATTTCATCTGTTGTTCATATTCTGAATTTCCAGCTGATCTGCTTATACAGTATAAATCCATGCATACATTGATTTCCTTTCCTCGAAAACGAGTTCAGATAAGGTTTGCGGGTCCCATTTTTAGTGCTCTTGATTGTATCTCTTAAATGAGCTACAAAACAACATAAGCGCTTTACAACAGCAGCCACGTCCAAATAAACAGGCGTTTCTGACCAAGAGGCTGATTTCCATGAGCACAGGTTCTTTAACCCTCCAGTTGAGTTAAACTTGATCTCCAAACTGCTCAAAATAAGGGTTAAGCCTTTCATTTCTTCTTGAGATTTGGTGAATATTTCCCATTTGGGGTTGCACACCAACTTTCGACACACAGATGTGTTTTGGTAAGGCTGTATGCATTTTGTTACGACTTCTGTGCTGCAGTCAAATGGACAGCAAATGATTTCCATGCAGCCAAAATCAACACTTTTAACAGAGTAAAATAAAACCAAACACCTTTATTACAGCTTGCCAAAGACTAAAACATGAAATACATGATAACTTATGAAATTTCAAACTCAAAGTTTATACTCAAAATTCACGTTTCTTCATCTGTTTGAGTTTCACAGTTGAACAAATCTGTCAAATGTTGTTTTTGGTTGTCAGGTTTTTGGGATCTTGACTGTTTCCGCTTTGAGAAGAAGCATGAGAAACACATTTTACCCTCGCAGGGGTTTGAGAAAAACTCACACATAGCAATACATATACTTGCTTAAACTCTTAAAATAAAGGTGCTTAAAAGATTCTTCACAGCGATGCTATAGACAAGGGATCCTCAAATCTGGATCACTCCTGCAGAGTTTCGCTCTAACCCTAATCAAACACGCCTGAGCATGCTAATCAGAGTCTTTAAGATCATTAGAAAACACAGCTAGGTGAGTTTGATCAGGGTTGGAGCTAAACTCTGCAGCAGATTGGACCTCCAGGGAATATTTGAAGAACCCTGATATAGAAGAACCATTTTTGGTTCCACAAAGAAGCAGTTATTTAAAGAAACATCTCCTTCTCACCTTACTATAATCTGATGAATCTTCTCTCGCCACAAATAAGCTTTTGTGAAACACAGAGGCTCTTAAAGCATCTTTATGGAAACATTTAGACAAAAAAGGTTCATCTATGGCATCGTTAAGCACCTTTATTTTTAAGAGTGTATATACTATTCATAGTTATTTGTACTTCAGTATGCAAATAGTTGTAAAAGCAGTCATTACAAAACACAACACTAGTTCTCAGAATTAAGTTCTGGCAAAGTTATGAACAAAGTAACATTAATTTAACATTAATTCAGAATGATCTCATCTTTAATAAGGTTCTCAAAATATTAGCACAAAAACATTATTCATGCATCGCTTGATTCATGATATATTTCAGTCGGACGTGTTAAAATGTTACTATTGTTTCAGAACATTAAAAAGAACGTTCAAAACTAACGTTTCCATAATGTTTGCATAATGAAATGTAACAAAAAAAATGTTTTAAAAACATGAAGATATTCAGAGAACATTCGGTAATAACACTGTTATATACTACGTCTACATACTTGTAGTTATTTGCACATCATCCGTGTACAAACAGCCAAGCAGCCATAACAAGTTATTATTTATTTATTTTACATTTTGTGTCTGTGCAGCTAATTTACTGTAGATACAAAAATATATGGGTCAAATTGACCCCCAATGGAATTTAGGCCTGTTGTAATAATCAACACATCGACTCATCGCTTATTAATGTACATGGTCTCAATAATTATTGATGATGCAATATATTGCCCATACATAAAACTGAATGTCACCATGTTTTTGTGTTGCACTTGCACCTGTGCAGCTTCTCGTACGTAATGTAGTGTATTCATGAGATGCTCGTTCAAGTTTTAAAAAGCTTAAAAAGTTTAATCTGCAGATATGGCCTTGTTTAAGGATCTGACGACTAAGTAGTGTGTGCTTTTCAGCAATAGTGTGCACCCTTAATCCGTGTTGGGGGGGTAACGCATTACAAGTAACGCGATTTACGTAATAAAATTACTTTTTTCAAGTAACTAGTAAAGTAACGCATTACTTTTTAATTTACTAGAAAATATCTGAGTTACTTTTCTCCATTTATTGACTGATGCGCGTGTGAACATGATCTTACTGTAGATCTAATCTAGGCTAAATATGAATGTGTATTAATTCATCCCACTCGCAAAAAACAGATTCAGTATTCATCAAAATGAATTAAAACAGTGAAATGCAAACTCAGAATATGACGCAAACCTGCAATAATTAAATATGTTAAACAACACAAATATATCTAATCTCATTTTATTAACCGATGTGTTTGCTGCTGACCTTTGATGATCAGTTCAATCATACTAATAATCAAAAATTACTTTACATTAACAATTGTACTTCGTTGTGTTTTATTGCTGAAGAGTGTTGAACTTCTTCTCCTGTGTTCTTCTGTACAGACGTGATTTACTCATCCTTCAGTCTGAGGTTTATTCATTACACTTTTTGGTGTGAAAGGCTTTTATATTTGCTATAAATATAACTTATTGTATTAAAAACAAACAATCAAGCCCTGCACATATTTAAAAAGTAACGCAAAAGTAATGTAACGCATTACTTTCCATAAAAAGTAACTAAGTAACGTAATTAGCTACTTTTTTAGGGAGTAACACAATATTGTAACGCATTACTTTTAAAAGTAACTTTCCCCAACACTGCCCTTAATTCACAGAGAAATCAAGGTCAGGGAACAACCTGTAGATGAAAAAGTGACTTTTTTATACTTTGCTATATGTTTATTCGAGATTTTTAAGGTGTCTAATATTTTG
>CM049869.1:45645356-45657856 GCA_027474115.1 Schizopygopsis malacanthus | reverse complement strand
AACTTATGCGCAAAACTGTAATATCGCATAAAACATTTGCAAATAAAGCACCATTTCCATCCAATGAGTCAAAGCGAACAACATCGTCACTTTCTGGTAAACTGTGGCACTAAATATCACTAAGAATATAGGAGAAGCAACTGAATATAGTCATTTTCATATATATATTGTAACTTTATCTCAGAATTCTGACTTTTATCTTGCAATTGTGAATTTACAGTATTTCACACTTCTGATAAAGTCTCACAATTCCAATATAGGTCTGAATTGTGAGATAAAAAGGTCACAATTACTGTTTTTATTGCATTTGTTGTATTCTGTGACGGAAGCTTGCATGGTAACCAAAGGCCATGTATATTGGAGATGTTGTTGATCCCTGGCATCAGCTCCCATGGGGCCACCATCACAATGATCCAACACTCGCCCAATTGAATTTCTGCATGTAGGGGACCCTATTTATTCTATTGTGCATTCTATAAGTACTGACTCATTCAGTTTTAGATAGTATGATGCCAAGAATGAACACAATGTAAAAACACAATGTTACATAAAACATGTAAAATGGTTTTCATATGAAGGTAAACTGAAGGTTAAATTACAAAAAAAATGATGGATTGTTATATTGAGTATTTATATGCAGGTAGAACTGAGCCATGACGAGTAATACAGTGTTTGTAATGCCATTGAATGATTGACTCTATGTTCTTATTGGATAGAAAGCCAGTACCAATGTTTTGACTGAATGACGAATGACCGAATGTGTTTTGATAGAGTTAGTATGTGTAGAAAAAGGTACTCAGCATTTTGAAATGTAGTGTTTGTATTTATTTAACTAAATGTGGTTTTGTCCAGAAAATCAACTCATTGGCTAACTGTGTGATGCAGGTGTGTTGCTGTGTTAAGAGTTTAGAAAAAGTACTTTAAGTATTGGTAAACGCTTGTCAGCAATTTAAAAAAACTGTATATCAAGATGCAAAATGAAGATATGAAGTCTTGTTTCTGAAAAATATATCAAAATGAAGGGATTTAATGATTAAACAAATATCCCCATTGACAGATGTTTGTTCTTGTTTTAATCACAAAGGGTCTTATTCTTGTTCAGTTTCTCACAAAACAATATTTAATATCCAGTATTTAATGATGTTTTGATATTTGTACTGGAAATCAAATCTATAACACTGAGGAAGAGATTCGTTTTTTTTTGTTTTTTTTTTGGTGCATGCAACATTTAATGCCACGACTTTATGAATTTAAGACTTTCTGCTCTGATTTAAGACCTTTTAGGCTTTACTTTGTGGAAGAGTGAATTAAAAGCAGCATAAATCCTTTCTGAGCCATTCTGAGACCACATTAATGTAGAAACAACCCTGCTAAAAAAAACAATAGAAGCCCAATAGAAACCATCACAGAAATCCCAATGGTTTCCATTAAAATACCATTATAAACCATTAGATTTTTCCAGTAGAACATTACAAAATTCATTTTTGTAGTGTGTTATGGGCATTTGTCCAATATGATTTAACATCCCACCAATAGAATCCATCACATACCAGTAGACACCATTATAGTTTCCATTAAAACCAATACAATTCCCATTATAACCATTATAACGTGTTTTGGGCAGGGTTCTATTGTTTTTTTCAGCAGGGCTGAGAAGATGAACCTGTGTGTAAACCTGAAGACCGAAGTCAGTTTCAGAAACACGTGTCAAACTCCATCCATGACGTCAAATAAACCGCTAAACAGGTTCCTGATCAAAAGCATGGGCCTTTAGATTGATATGGTCAAAAACGCTTACAGCAAACGTCTGTATATGTGACATGAACGACGTGATTCAGCGAGCGCTCTCTACAGCTGTCAGTCTCCATCGAATCTATCTGCAGAAGCTCTTCTGACCCATTTACTGCCTCAAACGGGCCAAAAGTAAAGCATTAAGTTCAACGAGTTACATAAAGTATACAAAAATATTAATCTTTTAGACGATGCACAGACAGAGGAATATAAAGAGAGAAAGTAATGAGATTTGTATTATGTCAGACTCTGAATCGAGGTCGACTGATCTTACAGTCATTCATGTAATTATGAGTTGAAACAATCACTCAATCCTGTACGACATCTACAGCTGCTGATGGTGGATCTAGAACGAATGTCACTCACACATGAACGACTGAACGTGACTCACGTGTGCTGTAGATGCCAGGAGACCGAAGAGACGATGATGATGACATCTGACATCAGAAGAGAAGACGTCTGAACATTACTGATCCAGAGAGACTCGCATCACTACAGTGACCTGCTGGAGACGAGAGCTGCAGCACAACAATGCATCTCAAACTCTACATTACAGTAAGATATTAATACTGTTATTCATCAAGGATGTGTTACACCCATCAAAAGTGGCAGTAAAGACATTAACAATGATTCTATTTCAATTCATTCTTTCTATTCATCTGTGAATCCTGGAAAATAAAATACATCACGGTTTACACAAAAATATTGTGTAAATATTTACACTCAAATTATTGAGCAGCATATTATGATTTCTGAAGCTCATGTGACACTGAAGACTGGAGTAAAGATGCTGAAAATACAGAAATAAATGACAGTTTAACACATATTCACATAGAAAACAGCTGTTTTACATTACAATAATATTTAGCCATTTTTACTGTATTTTTGAGCAGAAGAGCCTTTATAGTGCTTATATGATCCTCATATTCATGTCTTAAATAAGATATTTTAAATTAGAATAATATTTCACATTTTTACTGTAGTTTTTAAAATAAATGCTGTTATATTGAAATTTATATTAACCACTAAAATCATGAAAAATAAAATGGTTCATGGTTTCCTGATGAAACAAATGGTAAATAAAATAAAATAAATAAACTAAATGTTTCTTGAGCAGCATATTATTATGATTTCTGAAGATCATGTGACACTGATGACTGGAGTAATGATGCTGAAAATACAGAAATAAATTACAGTTTAACACATATTCACATAGAAAACAGCTGATTTGCATTCTAATAATGTTTAGCCATTTTTACTGTATGTTTGAGCAAATAAATGCAGCTTTGATTACACACACACACACACACACACATGAGTGAGTGTTCACGGCATCTGCCTCGATGTTATTCTGCATGTGTAAAGAATCCGAAGGGATGAAAGCATGAATAAACCAGTGAATCTGTGTTTCAGTTTCAGAGAGTTGAGCTGAACAATTCTGCGTCTGAAGGGTCCGTCCTGATTTCACGTCTGTGAGTTATTGAGGCAATGCATCCTCTTCATAATGGATCAGGACGCTCTCTCATATTAAACGCGTCTGCTGGAGGCTGTTGAATGATTTGTAGCTTTGTGCCGCTGACAGCAGGAGCTTCTGCGATCAGGGACGACTGGCTCGACTCCTTTGAGTCACGGAGCGCTTTCTCAGTTAAGTTGTTCTTCTGATGACCTAGAAGTCTTACAACCCTTACGAAAAAGACGTTTATTCCAGTGTGCTATTAGCTTACTTCTTTTAAACAAAAAATAGGAGAGTGTACTTTTAGTTTACGTGTTATGTACTTCTCAGAAGTATACTTAAAATGACATTTAAGCGTATATTTGACTTATATTTAGAAAGAGTCTAAATATATTTGAGCGTGTGCTCCTAGAATCTGTGTTTCCATTGTTATACGGTAGGGGGCGCTAGTACACATTTACTGTACAGAATTAACAAAAAACACAAGTGATGAAGAAACCCAACCAACAGATGCTTCCACGTGTAATCTAACACCATCATCAGACATAAAACAGCATCATAACTGTGTAACGTTATGAATAAAATATCAGCAATGAAGAGGTAATAATGAGTGTCAAGCTTTGTGGTGTTGATCGACTCCATCTACGTCATTCTGAATACAATTCAGATCAGCTTTTTGCTCAACATGTTGTTTATTTCTTTATTTATGAAACGTACCCACATTCAAGTGTTTAAAAAAGCAATGCATGAAGCTAGAATAAAACGTGTTTGTTTACAAGCAGATACTCAATATATACAAATTAATACCGAAATTGGGAGATAGTAGTATACTTAAAGTATGATGTAAAATTCACTTAAAAAAAACTTACGAGTATACTTGCAGTAAAAAACTACTAAACGCGTAGACTATACTTCAAAGTGTACTAAACATGCTACTACGAGTATTTAATTAGTAAACTATCAGTATAAGTTCACTTTTAGTATAGTTGCAGTACAAGCTAAAACATTGATGTAAATTAGTTGTGTACTCAGAGTTTACTTCTGTTATACTTAAAGTATACTTAAAAGTGTACTTTTATGTACTAGAAAGTGGGCCAATTTAGTCCCAAGGAGTATTGAAATAGTACACTTACAAGTATACTACAAGTACACTGATACTTGTATACATACTACATAAAGTATACCTAAAAGTGTACTTTTATATACTAGAAAGTGGGCCAATTTAGTCCCAAGGAGTATTGAATTAGTACACTTACGAGTATACTACGAGTACACTGATATTTGTATACATACTACATAAAGTATACCTAAAAGTGTACTTTTATGTACTAGTAATCGGACCAATTTAGTCCCAAGGAGTATTGAAATAGTACACTTACAAGTATAATACTAGTACTCTGATACTTGTATACTTACTACATAAAGTATACCTAAAAGTGTAATTTTATAAACTAGAAAGCGGGCCAATTTAGTCCCAATGAGTATTGAAATAGTACACTTACAAGTATAATACTAGTACTCTGATATTTGTATACTTACTACATAAAGTATACCTAAAAGTGTACTAATAGTATACTTGTAAGTGGGCCAATTTAGTCCCAAGGAGTATTGAAATAGTACACTTACAAGTATAATACTAGTACTCTGATATTTGTATACTTACTACATAAAGTATACCTAAAAGTGTACTAATAGTATACTTGTAAGTGGGCCAATTTAGTCCCAAGGAGTATTGAAATAGTACACTTACAAGTATGCTACTAGTACACTGATACTTGTATACTTACTACATAAAGTATTCTTAAAAATATACTTGAGTATACTTAATAAAATAAACTTGATGTATACTATGTTTTGGTAAGGGAAAATTAACACACTTAGTTTTCTAGATCTCTCTCACTTCATGATCTCTGGTGTGACGGACGCAGCCGTCTCTGAAGGGAGTCACAGGAAGCTGCTCTCATTACAGTCATCTTTATCACTGTGCTGGATGTGAATGTACGGTCATTAATATGCATGTGAACGTGTCCTCGCGTCTCGTGTGAATTACGGCGATGCACTGCTCTAAATGAGATTTACACTCGCTCTGAATCCTGATGACACGTCTACAAGCTGTTTACTCGTCCATCATCACTAGTACTCATATACTCAAACATATCAACTGCACTGTTGTTAAATACACTGCAAAACAATATCCTCTGAGTAGTTTTCAGTACAATTAAATAATCTTAATTTTAGTTGTAAAAAAATTCAAGTAAATGCATTTTGATATAAGGATGTTTAGATATCTGTACTGTAAAACAAGACAATATCACTAAGTAAGAACATAATGTTCCACTTTATTTGCATGATTTTATTATATTTTCAAAATGCATATTTGAATTCCATCAAACGAGCCTAAATCTCTGAAGTGTGAAGAATTTAATGAGTATTGTAGTTCTTATAAATATTTTGAATTAGTTTTATTTTCATACATTTCCATTGTTATTTTAATCTTAGTTAAAGTTTTTGAAATTTAGTTCAATAATTAGTTATTATTTCAGTGTTAGTTATTGTACTACATCAAGTTAAACCAAAAAATGTCGCCTTGGCAACGTAAACAATATTTTATTTTCTGTTAATGTTTACTTTATTTAATTTGTGGTTTTAATGACTATAATAATACTGGTATGAACATGGTTTAAATATGTATTAGACTGTTTTAATAGATAGACTGGATGATAATTGTGTAAAAATTGTATATAAAACACATTCATTTATTGCTATTGTTTCATAAATATCTTTGTAATTTCATTTATGTATTGCAGATGAACATTTGTTACATTAAGTTGATTAAATATGATCGAAATTAAATTTCATTTTTTATAATTTAAATACATTTTTGGGTGTAGAAACTACTTGAGTTTGTAAGCAGTGTTTTTGCTCCTCTAATCGTGTATGTTGTTAAAGCGAGTGTGCTGTCGCTTTAATACATTCACATACATGCGTTTGGCAAATTAATTTACTCAAAGCGACTTACATTGCATTCAATGCTGAACATGTTTTCCAATGCATGCATTCCCTGGGAATCGAACCCGCCGCCTTTGCGTTGCTAGCACCATGAGTTTGAACGACAGGAATTACTAAGCAATCAGACGCACCAATTTTTCCCAATGGGCCAGAAAACAGCTGGAAAACCCCTCAGACGCACACTGAAGGACTCGAGTCACATCTACAGAGCAGAAGATCAGAGAATAGAATATACACCGCTGACTTGCTTGATTAAATTCACTCAAAAGCGACTCTTATTGATTCCTGCCTGTCCTTGCTTACAGCACACATGGAATAATGACTGTCCAGCCGTCGCACAATAGTGACAGTCAGAGTGGAATCAGATACCAGGTCAGATCTGATTTACAACCACCTGTAGAGGATAATAAATCTGATCTCATGCCTTCTTTTCCACGTGCATGCAACTACAAATGAGTGGTTGTGTGAACATGGAGAGTTTTTAGGCCCCGTACATCAGTTTTGCATTAGTAATCCTCATCAAACCCGTCTCCAGACTCGGGTTAGGAGTGAAAACACCCATCATTTAATCACCCGTCGGTTCCTGCAGGCCGTCACGTCTCTGAAATCAAAGCGTTCGATGGCTGCCGGAGTCAAAGGCGGCGCGGTGTCTCCCGATAATTCATCACCGGTGAAAACATCACCCTGCATGCCATCAACCCAAAAGTAAACGTGCATGAAAAATATGATGTCAGGCCCCAAATGAGCACAAACCTGTTTATAAACAGCGTCGTTCCCTGCAGCAGCATCCATATGTCTCCAGGCAGCAGCACATCTTCTGTATTCAGATCACAACATCAACAATCATGACAGGAGCTCCAGACCTGGACGCGTCACCGTCTGGGCTCTAATGAGACAGCAGAGATGAGATACCAGAACACAGTATTGATCGCAGAGAAATCTGGGGAAATTAACAACAGGCGAGACTAAAACAACACCGTAACCAAAGATGACAGATGGTTAAGCATCTCATTGAGAGCGTTCAGTGTGTTGATGTGAAGACTGACGTCCGTCCATCTTTCCCCATCATATTACTATTGATTATAGTTAGGGTTAGTGATTTAAACCAGCCCAGATTAGAAGTGCTCTCTTAAAAAATGAAGGCTCTTGATGGGTCCATGAAGAACATCCACAGAATTGGGTCTTTATATATTAAGATACACCGTAGCAGCCATAAAAATTAACAACTAAATTGTATCACATATATATTGGTTGTATAAATTTGTCTCTGCATCAGTATCTCAGCAATGGATGCTCTGCAGTGAATGGGTGCCGTCAGAATAAAAAAATCACAATAATCCACAGTCCATCAGTTAACATCTGGAGAAGACAAAAGATAAAACACATCCATCTTCTCCAGATGTTAACTGATGGACTGTGGATTATTGTGATGTTTTTTATTCTGACGGCACCCATTCACTGCAGAGCATCCATTGCTGAGACACATTTCTACAAACCTAATGAACAAACAAACTCATCCTGATCTCAGATGATCTGAGCATGAACACATTTTGTATATTTTTTAGTGAACTACTCCTTTAATGATTTCTTAATTGTATCAACAGATCATTTCAATAAAAATAATGCAGTTTTCTCCAAATTTGTCAAAGCCAGGGAAGATTAAAAAGCAGCCTCTTGGAAACCAGAGCTGAGATTAAGACACACGTTTCTTTAGTTCCCCTTCATGGGAACTTCGAACTGCGTCCCCTAGGGGCCACTATGGGGAACGCCTCCAGCGTGACTCGTGCCTGAAGAAACATATGAAAAAACACCATCCGTTGGCCGGCGACAGCCCATGACGTCACTACCGGCGCGACCAGAATATAAGGACGGCCGGGCGAATACATCACCAGCTTTTTCGTCTTCACTGACTGATTTGTTTGAAGAAACCTGCATTCTGGTAGGAACACAGTTTTCCTTTATTTATCATGGCGAGCACTAGCAAGGCGTTCAAGAAGTGTGTGGATCTGTGTCCTCGTTATTTGACACCCGATGACACACACGATTGTTGCGTCTTGTGTTTGGGCGAAGAGCACGCACGCGATGTCTTTGAGGGGGCAGTCTGCGTGCACTGTGAGCTGTTCTCTATGAGAAAGCTCCATTCTCGTCTGTCCCTCTTTTCGAGGAAAGAGGGACAGCCGTCTGCTTCCCGCGATTCGGTACCCACCGCTGCCGAGGCACGGAGGCGATTGAAATCGCGGGGTTCGCAGTTGGATATGGCCGATGAGTTAGAGAAGGACCGCCCCTTTTCGCGTGCGTCGGCCGAAAACGAGAGTGAGCTGCTGGATTGTGATGATGCGATCTTTCTGACATCATCAGATTCAGCGGTTAGTGCTCTGCTGGGTTATGCCCAGGAAGAGCAGGAGATGTTTGAGGGTGAGGAAGTTGAGACTGAACCCTCTCAATCCTCCTGCACTGCATATGAATGAGTTTTTTGGAGGTTATGGATCATAAAAATAAATCTTTCTGGCCATAAATCCCCAGCTCGAGCGAGCCTTCCTTTCTTCATAAATCTCGATGTGGAGGTTGAGAAGGAGTGGAAAAAGCTATTTTTTCTCGTATTCATAGGTTTCAGCATACTAGTTATGCTGACATTGAGGTGCGTGAAAATGGCTATGAGGGGATGCCCCCTGTGCAAGAGATGATAGCCAGCTTATCTCGCTGTGGGCGAGACATCCTCTCTCAAGGCTCCCTCCTTGCCATCTAAGCCTCTGAATCTTGCTTAAATGGCAGGGCATATGCAGCAGCAGGTCAGATCGTCGCTTCGTTGCACACTATGGCGGTGCTTCAGGCGTACCAGACTGATCTGCTGAATGACCTGGATAAGGCTTTCTGTAAAGTCCAGGTATGAGCCCGAACAACCAGGGGTCCTAGCCCATCTCGGTCTGGGGATCAGAGATGGGCTCAGAAGGCTAGTCTCGCGTCTCATGCCCCTCCCCCGCCTACGGGTAGGGCTAAAGAGAGGCATGGGTCAGAGAGAGGCAAAACCTGAGGGAGGTGTTCCGGATGAAGCGTCCTATATGACACTTTCGTCCGGACCAGAGTAAGACATCTACTCCTTTCCATTAGGGGGGCATCTGCCCTCTTGATCCTCTCTAATTCCCCTGTAACCAATGGATGAGTATGATCCATTTCTAAAGGCTATCGGCTATCGCAGTGATTACATCACTCGTCGATACTAGATCCAGGCTAGTAGCGCTCCCTGTGGGTTGAGCTAGCATCGCTCCCCTCACCATAGAGGGTCACCTATGAGCATGCCGCTCACTTCGGAGCGTCTAAGTCTCCACTCGCCAGAGCTCGTTGTTGGTCGAGCTAGCATTGCTCCCCTCAGCTAGAGGGTCACCTATGAGCATGCCGCTCCCTTCTGAGCGTTTGAGTTCTCCTTTTATTCTGAAGAATTGTTCTCCGCTCCCCAGAGCTCTGCGATTGGTCGCTCTCCTGTTGGTCGAGCTAGCCTTGCTCCCCTCACCTTAGAGGGTCACCTATGAGCATGCCGCTCCCTGCTGAGCATCTAAATTCCTTCGGAGCATCTGAGCTCATTCTGAGGAATGAGTTTTCCACTCCTCAAGGCTCTGTGATAGGTCGCTCGCCTTGCCGGTCGAGCTAGCATTGCTCCCCTCACTACAGAGGGTCATCTATGAGCAAAACCGCTCCCTGCTGAGCGTCTGAGTTTCCTCTCATTCTGTAGAATGAGTTCTCCGCTCCCCAGAGCTCTGTGACCGCTTCGAGTAGAACGTAATACCAATATATAAGTGCACACGTTAAACTCTGGGCACTTTCTAAAATCCACTTAGTGGTAAGATTGCACATCAAGTGTTTTGCGTTCTTTCTAAAATCCATGCTATGGTAAGTGCACACGCTAGACTTTGGGCACTTTTCTAAAATCCACCCAGTGGTAAGTTAGCACATCGAATGTTCTGCTTTCTTTCTAAAAATCCCGTAGGGTAGGGTTACGCGCGCAGCTTCGTGCCCTTATTTGAGTTGGTCAGGCCCCGGCTTGTGCCTTGGGCACCACTCCTGAGTGTTTGAGTTCCCTCTCAAAATGAGTTCTCCGCTCTCCAGAGCTCGCTATTGGTAGAGCTGGTGTTGCTCCCCTCACTTAGAGGGTCACCTATGAGCATGCCGCTCCCTTCGGAGCATCTGAGCTCATTCTGAGGAATGAGTTTTCCACTCCTCAAAGCTCTGTGGTAGTTCGCTCGCCTTGATGGTCGAGCTAGCATTGCTCCCCTCGCTATAGAGGGTCATCTATGAGCAAGCCGCTCCCTGCTGAAAGTAGAACTGAGTTCCTCTCACTCTGTACAATGAGTACTCCGCTCCCCAGAGCTCTGTGATAGGTCGCCGGTTGGTCGAGCTAGCACTGCTCCCCTCACTTAGAGGGTCACCTATGAGCATGCCGCTCCCTTCTGGGCGCCTAAAAATTCCTCCCCTTCTAAGGAATGAGTTCTCCGCTCCATTAGAGCTCTGTGAGAGGTTGCTCTCCTGGTTGGTTGAGCTAGCATAGCTCCCCTCACCATAGAGGGTCACCTATGAGCATGCCGCTCCTTTCTGGGCATCCGAGCTCCCGTACTCGGAAGACTGAGTTCTCCGCTCTCCAGAGCTCCTCATCGGTAGAGCTAGCACTGCTCCCCTCACTGTAGAGGGTCATCTATGAGCATGCCGCTCCCTTCTGAGCGTCTGAGACTCTCACTCCAAGGGATGAGTACTTCTCCGTTCCAAGTGGAACGTAATACCAATATATAAGTGCACACGCTAAACTCTGGGCACTTTTCTAAAATCCACTTAGTGGTAAGATCGCACATCAAGTGTTCTGCGTTCTTTCTAAAATCCATGCTATGGTAAGTGCACACGCTAGACTTTGGGCACTTTTCTAAAATCCACCCAGTGGTAAGTTAGCACATCGAATGTTCTGCTTTCTTTCTAAAAATCCCGTAGGGTAGGGTTACGCGCGCAGCTTCGTGCCCTTGTTTGAGTTGGTCAGGCCCCGGCTTGTCCCTTGGGCTCCACTCCTGAGTGTTTGAGTTCCCTCTCAAAATGAGTTCTCCGCTCTCCAGAGCTCGCTATTGGTAGAGCTGGCGTTGCTCCCCTCACTTAGAGGGTCACCTATGAGCATGCCGCTCCCTTCGGAGCGTCTGAGCTCATTCTGAGGAATGAGTTTTCCGCTCCTCAAAGCTCTGTGGTAGTTCGCTCGCCTTGCTGGTCGAGCTAGCATTGCTCCCCTCGCTATAGAGGGTCACCTATGAGCATGCCGCTCCTGTTGTGAATCGGAAGTTTCTCCACTTCCAGAATTCGGGGTAGATCGTTCGCCTGGTGGGTCGAGCTAGCATTGCTCCCCTCATCTTAGAGGGTCATCCATGAGCATGCCGCTCCTGTTGAGAATCGGAAGTTTCTCCACTTCCAGAGTTCGGGGTAGATCGCTCGCCTGGTGGGTCGAGCTAGCATTGCTCCCCTCATCTTAGAGGGTCATCTATGAGCATACAGCTCCCTTCTGAGCATCTAGTTCCCCGACATAGAACGTAAAAATAAAATATATATAAGTGCACACGCTAAAGCAATGGGCACTTTCTAAAATCCACTTAGTGGTAAGATCGCACATCAATGTTCTGCGTTCTTTCTAAAATCCATGCTATGGTAAATGCACACGCTAGACTTTGGGCATTTTTCTAAAATCCACCCAGTGGTAAGTTAGCACATCGAATGTTCTGCTTTCTTTCTAAAAACCCTTAGGGGTAGGGTTACGCGCGCAGCTTCGTGCCCTTATTTGAGTTGGTCAAGCCCCGGTTTGTGCCTTGGGCCCCACTCCATGTAACCAAATATTTTGGTTTAAAAAGGGTAATGCTACCAAGGGGTCTGTTGAGACAGCTCCCTCAGCAAGCTCATGTAGAGCAAGCGGTAGCCCCTAGTGACCGGCCAGGACCTAGTGGTTACCACTAGGTACTTGGCCCTATCCCCTTAAAGGAATCTTTCTGTATAAGAATGATTCCAAACCTGTGAGCTCTACCTTGGGTCCGGTAATGCCGGCACCTAGCAGGTAAGTACTTCAGGTATGCAGCTCGGGTTTTTGGCCAAAGGAGGATAATGTCACTGACAGCATCAACCGTCCAAACAGGGGCAACTCCCTGAGCCAAATGGTAGAGTTAACTTGTGCTCGCCTCCTGTGGGAATTTGGCTTGCATTCCCCTCAGCATGGCGGCGTGGGTATAACGTTCCC
>CM049869.1:45625356-45642856 GCA_027474115.1 Schizopygopsis malacanthus | reverse complement strand
AGTGGAAGTAGGCGGGGCTTCTGGAGGGGATGTAGATTCTTGATAGTGAGTGGAAGTAGGCGGGGCTTCTGGAGGGGATGTAGATTTGTAATAGTGATTTGAAGTAGGCGGGGCTTCTGGAGGGGATGTAGATTCGTAGTGGCAGCTGTGTGTTATCAGCATAGAAATGGTAGGAGAAGCCATGTGCCTGTATGATGGGAGCATGTATGTGGTGTATGTGGAGAAGAGGAGGGGTCCAAGAACCGATCCCTGAGGAACTCCAGTGACCAGTTGATATGCTTTGGATACCTCCCCTCCCCAGGCCACCCCGAAAGACCGACCAGTGAGATAGGATTCAAACCAGCGAAGTTGAATCCCAGTGATGTCCAGTGATGAGAGGGTGGACAGGAGGATGTGATGACTGACAGTGTCAAAAGCGGCAGACAGATCCAGCAGAATGAGGACTGATGATTTGGAATCGGCTTTTGCGTTTCGCAGGGCTTCAGTCACTGACAGTAGCGCAGTCTCAGTTGAATGTCCACTCCTGAAACCTGATTGTTTATCGTCCTGTTTGTTGTTCTGTGAAAGAAACAATGAGACCTGGTTGAAGACAACTCGTTCGAGTGTTTTTGCTATGAATGGCAGGAGAGAGACTGGTCTGTAGTTTTCTATAAGAGAAGTGTTTAATGTAGGTTTTTTGAGCAGTGGGGAACATTTGCCAGGAAAAGTTCACTAACATTAAAACCATAAAATAACATCTTTTTGTTACCTAATATACACTATGTCCTTCTAATTCTGGGTCATAATTGTCTTTTTCTTTTGCAAAACTTAACATTTTAAGTTAATGATTCAAAATAATTATAATTCAAAATATTGAGAAAAACTATACTAATAAAACAAAATAACACTTAATATCAGCTAGTTGCCAAGTCAACATTACTCATTGTCATGTAGTTTAAATACTAAATTAAATAAATATAATTAATACAATTAAATCGAAACAATTCAGAAATTAAAAAAGCTAATATAAAAAAACACAAAAATACTAAATTTTTGTAAATTAATGCAAAAAACAGAAAATATACACATAAAATCTAATTCAAAATATTTTGAAAAAAATATGATAATATATCAACGATGCTAGCTTAAAATATAAACATTTACTGAAATAAAACATATTAAAAGACACTAAATTAATTTATTTCAGTTAGTTGCAAAGACAACATTTATGATAAATACAAATTTAACTAATAACAATGAACAATTAAAACTAATAAATACATAAAAAACCTATAGAGACATATTTAAAGGTTCATAAAATTATAAAAGCACGACAAAATCAGTAAAATTGTAAGTGGAAAGAGAAAACAGTGTATACTAAAGTAGCGATACTAAAGTAACCCAGCTGGGACAGAAGCAGAGCATTATTCCACACATACAGGAGAGCAAGAGCACTTCTCTTGTCCAAGTGGATGCTGCACACTGGTGGTGCACCCCCCCCCCCCCCCCCCCCCCCGATTGTAAAGCGCTTTGGGTGTACAACAATACACAATATAGCGCTATATAAATGCATCATTCATTCATTCATTCACTAGTGAGGGTAGTGCTCTAGTGTGTGATTGTGAACAGCGGCAGTGATGAATCTCTCGTCTCCTCCCCCTCACACTGCAGCGCTGGAACACACTTATTAGTATGACTGAGAACACACTCACACACACACACACACACACACACACACACACAGAAACACTCACACGCACACGCACAAACACATACACATACACACACACACACGCGCACTGTGTGGCGAAAACACTTAAAATCTAATAAAGCATACAGGAAACACACGGCCACACAAACACAGCAGCTCCCATAATGCTCTCTGACTCTCCTCATGACGGCAGATCACAGATACATATAAATAGCAGGAAATGCGACGCGGGAAGCCGAGGAAGCCAGATGAAATCGTATTTAATTTAGCAGAGTAATTACCATCAGGTCACTGCAGATCAGCTCCATTTGTCTTACTTCATCTGCAACTCTGCATGAGAAATTAAACGTGTATGTGTGCTACTGTATATGATATATATATATATATATATATATATATATATATATATATGTATTTATGACTGTTAATGAATCATGGTTTCTGCAGCTTATATGCATGTATTATATATGTGTCCCTGGAGCACAAAAGCAGTCATAAGCAGCACAGCTATATTTGCAGCAATAGCCAACAATACATTGTATGGGGCAAAATTATAATTTTTCTGTTATGCCAAAAATCATTAGGATTCTTCATGTTCCATAAAGATATTTTGTAAAATTCCTTCCGTAAATATATAAAAACTTAATTATTGATTAGTAATATGCATTGCTAAGAACTTAATTTGAACAACTTTAAAGATGATTTTCTCAATATTTAGATTTTTTTACACCCTCTGATTCCAGATTTTCAAATATTGTCCGATCATAACAAACCATGCATCAATGGAAATATAATTTATTCAGCCTGTATAAATTATTTATAAATGTCAATTTCCAAAAATGTACACTTAAGACTGGTTTTGTGTATATTTACAGTGTATAGGCACTATCATATCAACATTTGCTCTTGTTTTAATCATAAACTCTTAATTTTGTTCAATTTCTCAGAAATCAAGACGTCATGTTTTACATTTGTATCTCCAATAAATATATATTGATTAAACGATGTTTAGAAATTTGCACTGAAAACAAGACAAAAATACTGAGGAGTGCATGTAACATTTAATTCCATGACTTTATGAATTTAAGACTTTCTGCTCCCATTTAAGGCCTTCGTTTGTGAAAATGTCTGTTAAGTCCTTTTTAAGTCCAGCAGAAACCCTGTTAATAAAATGAATTTGTTCATTGTTTGTTCATGTTAACATGTTAATTGCATTAACTAATGCACTGTTATTTCTATTGTAAAACAAAATGATATGATCAGTAACTCATTACAACTTATGTTTATATATATATACAGTATAAATTACTATATCTCATCAAAATAATTTGAGAAATTTCACATTTTTTAAGTTATGTGAATTTTAACAGAATGTTTTAAGTCGGTTTAATGTGACTTGTACAACTATAAGACAGCAACTGAACTTTAAGACAGCAACTGAACTGAAGTGTTTAAGTGGAAAAAGGTGGGAATTCTTTACAGTAAACATGTCACTAGCGTCATATATTCATTATTATCTGCATCTAAAGCAGCCTCGTGTTTCTGGACACACATGAAGGTGTGTGTGTGATATTCAGACTGCATTAACGGCCTGCCCTTTAAGAGTGTGTGTGCTCAGGTCAGCGTGTGTGTGTGTGTTCGTGTGTGTGTGTGTGTGTGTGTGTGTGTGTGTGTGTGTGTGTGTGTGTGTGTGTGTAAAGGGCAGCCTGTGCATGATTATGAGCTCTGGATGATGTGCTCCAGCGGCCCCTGAAGGCCCCGCATTAACAAACACAGCAGGACTCGACCCTCATCTCATCACTAAAACACTCATTCTCTCACTATCATCATCATCATCATCAGCAGCAGTGGTTCCCCACAGTGTCCTTCATCAAACGCACCTGATTCATCAGCAGTTGAACACGCGTGTGTCCGTCCAGGATCTAAATGAACACATGAACACAGTTATATATTTAATCAATCAATTGTTCTGTGTTACACAACAGACATCCGCATACTTATATTAGTTATTGCAAAATTGTTTTGTATTACACATTTCCTGAACTGTTTCGTGTAAATTGCGCATTATATATTTAATTATGCACAGTACATTTCAAAAACAAAAATTCTGAACGTTGGAGAAAGCCAGGATGAAATTTCGTGTTTGATTTTGTTGTCATATTAGAGTTAAAGGATTTTTTTCCAGAGGCGATTCTGCATTTCTTTTTTTTGTCACTCCATAAAACAACCTCTTATGCTGACTTCACGTGTTATCGGAAATGTTCTATTTTCCACCTATGAAGTTATGATTACGAGCATGTCGTATTCAAGTGCTTTAATCTCGGAAAGAATAAAATGTAGCATCCCATTGGTTGACAGTCATATAAACATTCGCCGCGCTATACATACAGTTTGCTGACAATTCTGGAATTTCGGTCAAATACATGCTTATTTCACTGCTTATCAAACATACAATATGCTTTGAATGATCGTTCATATCTAGGCTATAAATACACTATCTTAGCGACAAGACAAAGGGATATAGTTGTTGTGAGAACAGCATTGAAAGCAGCAATAGTTGTCCCCTCCACCATGTTTAAAGTTTATGACCCACATAACTCGGGTATCAAAATTATTTCTGAATTTTTCTGTAGTAAATATAACTTGAGAGGCTGTTCACATCCAATTTCCCATTAGGAAACTCGTATTTATGATAATTCTGAAAGCACGTGAAGGCAGCATAAATACATAAGAGACAGAACAGAGAGACTGGGGAAAGGCAGAGATATAAATACTAAACAAAACAAGGGACTAATGAGTACTAATTAACAAGACACAGGTGTACAGAATAAACTCAAGCAACACAGGAACATGACAAAACAAGGAAAAGCAAGAACCGAACATGGAACATAAATGTGACATATCGCTCCCTCCCAGAAGGCGCGTCCTGTGCCGTAACAGTTCCACTGGGGGGGGGGGGGGGGGGCGTCCTGGGGGCTGGTGCAAGGCAGGAACATGGAGGAGACAAGGAAGGCCTCCAGGGCGGATCAGGGAGTTCAGGTTGCCATGGCGGAGCAGACAGTTCAGGGAGCCATGGTGGATCAAGGAGTTCAGGGAGCCATGGCGGATCAGGGAGTTCAGGGAGCCATGGCGGATCAGGGAGTTCAGGGAGCCATGGCGGATCAGGGAGTTCAGGGAGCCATGGCTGAGCTGGGAGTTCAGGGAGCCATGGCAGAGCAGACAGTTCAGGGAACCATGGCTGAGCTAGGAGTTCAGGGGGCCATGGCGGAGAAGACCGTTCAGGTATCCATGGTGGATCAGGGAGTTCAGGGAGCCATTGCTGACCTGGGAGTTCAGGGGGCCATGCTGATGTAATGCAATTTTATATGGAGCTATTATTTCAGCTCCGGGAATTATTGTTAAAGATTCAATATTGCTTGATTAAAGTAATATTAATATTTAACTTACAATTTATACCTTATTAAGTGGTCGTCCAGCGATCACTAAACAGTATATTCTTATTAGTCTCTCAAATTCAAGCTTAGGTAACGTCATCTTTGTGGCAAGAAGGATAAAATACTTAAAATCACATTCCAGAGACAATTCTTTATAAAACGAAACGAGGTTTATTTACAATACTAATATTCTAACATACGTAATAACACACAGACATACACACATGCATACGGGAGTTTTGAGGTTAAATGTTGAAAGAATAGCACTCTTTCCTATTTCATAACTTAAAACTAACCAGAAAAGATCACGACAAATGCCTAGGCTTTGTTACTGCATTCAGATCAAATTTACCAGATCAGTCAGGATAAAACTTAGTTTGTTATACTTGCTTTCTGGTTAAGCAGGCTGGACCTTTGTCTCGTTTCGCACGTGGGTTTCCACATGTTGCTCTGGTAAAACTCTGCTGGCTCGCGTCGCTGTTGCGTGACGTCACCGGGGAGCCGTGTTGGAATCACGGAGTTGATGCTGGGTCTGCGTTGTGATGAAAGCGTCGTTACGCTGTTGGTTCTGCGATGTTACGGCGTTTACAAAGTCTTTTGATTCGCCCAGTTTGTCTCAGCCGGTCTTAAGGCGAGAGTCCAGCGGACCGTCCGGGTCGCGAGTTGCGAGAACAGGAAGAGAGTCCAGGAGCACAAGAGAGAGAGAGAGTTGCATGCTGGCGCTTTGTTTTAAACAGTCCGATTTGGACACCGCCCACAGGCAGCTGGTCGAATCAGAGTGTCTGTATGGCGCGGAGCCCCGCCCATGTCCATGGTTTCTGATGATTTTGGCTTGCGTTATCTGATATTTCATTCATTCCGTGAAAGATATACACAGGCCTTTATATCTGTTGTAACATACGTTATGATGTCAAAGTTTAACGGTTATCAACACCACTTATGACTTACGATGCCAGCTTCTTTTAGAGACTAAACAGCGCATTTGGCACAACCTACACATAATAATAATTCACACAATGAATAATTCACATTCAAAATAAATACATCAAGCCTATGAAAGGCAGAGTACAACATTAATATTCATCTTGTTTCTTGTGTAGATAGTTTTAATAGTCATGAAATAAACAAATGTCTTTTGGAAATATTCCATGTTACTTCCCTTTGTTCTGTGACCGAAATAAATCATGCGCTTTTGTGCTGGATGAGGGGGAGGGGCTTTAGATCCAGACTTTGATTCTTTAGCTGGCCACTGGTGACCTGTAGAGACAGTTAAATTCCTGCCGACATATGTTACACTGAGCTGGCAGTTCTGGGAGCCATGGCGGATCAGGGAGTTCAGGGGGCCATGGCGGAGCAGGCAGTTTAGGGAACCATGGTGGATCAGGGAGTTCAGGGAGCCATGGTGGATCAGGGAGTTCAGGGGGCCATGGCGGAGAAGACAGTTCAGGGGGCCATTGATGAGCTGGGAGTTCAGGGAGCCATGGCGGATCAGGGAGTTCAGGGAGCCATGGCGGAGAAGACAGTTCAGGGATCCATGGTGGATCAGGGAGTTCAGGGAGCCATGGCTGAGTTGGGAGTTCAGGGAGCCATGGCGGAGCAGACAGTTCAGGGAGCCATGGCGACGTAGACAGTTCCGTGAGCCATGGCGGATCAAGGAGTTCTGGGGGCTATGGCGAAGCAAACAGTTCAGGGAGCCATGGCGGAGTAGACAGTTCAGAGAGCCATGGCGGAGCAGACAGTTCAGGGAGCCATGGTAACCTAACGCCCCAGTATAGTGATGGGGACACCATACAGTCAACAAGCACCGTCTTTCGGATGAGACGTTAAACCGAGGTCCTGACTCTCTGTGGTCATTAAAAATCCCATGGCACTTCTCGTAAAGAGTAGGGTGTAACCCCGGTGTCCTGGCCAAATTCCCACCATTGGCCCTTGTCAATCATGGCCTCCTAATAATCCCCATCCACTTGATTGGCTCTATCTCTCTCTCTCCTCTCCATCTGTAGCTGGTGTGTGGTGAGCGCACTGGCGCCGTTGTCCTTTGGCAGCCGTCGCATCATCCAAGTGGATGCTGCACACTGGTGGTGGTTGAGGAGAGACCCCCCCACATGATTGTAAAGCGCTTTGGGTGTACAACAATACACAAAAAGCGCTATATAAATGCATCATTCATCATCATCATCATGGTGGGTCAGGGAGTTCAGGGAGCCATGGCGAAGCAAATAGTTCAGGGAGCCATGGTGAAGCTGACAGTTCAGGTAGCCATGGCGGATCAAGGAGTTCAGGGGGCCATGGCGGAGTAGACAGTTCAGGGCGCCATGGCGGAGTAGACAGTTCAGGGCGCCATGGCGGAGTAGACAGTTCAGGGAGCCATTGTGGGTCAGGGAGTTCAGGGAGCCATGGCGGAGTAGACAGTTCAGGGAGCCATGGCGGATCAGGCAGTTCAGGGAGCCATGGCGGATCAGGGAGTTCAGGGGGCCATGGAGAGCTTTCTGGAGCGGACTCAGGAGAGTAACCTGGAGCTGATTCTGGAGAGAAGATAGGGGCCAATAACTCAGGCGAAAGCGCCATATCCAGGAGCTCAGAATGGCACGCTGGAGCAGAGAACTCAGGCATGTCTGTCTGTCTGTCTAACCGTCTGTCTGTCAGTCAGTCTGTCTGTCCATATGTCTGTCTGTCTGTCCATATGTCTGTCTGTCTGTCTGTCTGTCTGTCTGTCTGTCTGTCTGTCTGTCCATCTGTCCTTCTGTCTATCTGTCTGTCTGTCTGTCTGTCTGTCCATATGTCTGTCTGTCTGTCTGTCTGTCTGTCTGTCCTTCTGCCTATCCATCTGTCTGTCTATCCTTCTGTCTGTATGTCTGACTGTCTGTCTGTCTTTCCTTCTGTCCTTCTGCCTATCCATCTGTCTGACTGTCTGTCTATCCTTCTGTCTGTATGTCTGACTGTCTGTCCATCTGTCTGTCAGTCAGTCAGTCCGTCCGTCCGTCTGTCTGTCTGTCCATCAGTCTGTCTGTCTGTCTGTCCATCAGTCTCTCTGTCTGTCTGTCTGTCTGTCTGTCTGTCTGTCTGTCTGTCTGTCTGACTGTCTATCCGTCTGTCTGTCTGTCTGTCTGTCTGTCTGTCTGTCTGTCTGTCCGTCCATCTGTCTGTCCGTGTGTCTATCCATCTGACTCTCTGTCTGTCTATCCTTCTGTATGTATGTCTGACTGTCTATCCGTCTGACTGTATGCATGTCTATCCATCTATCTTTCTGTCTGTCTGTCTATCCTTCTGTCTGTATGTATGCATGTCTATCCTTCTGTCTGTATGTCTAATTGTCTATCCATCTCACTGTCTGTAATCACCGATGGCAGGTGATTCTCTCAGTAAAGCAGAGTTTATTCGACACGAAGAGAATGTGGCTCTCGGCTTCTCCTCAGTAACCTGGAAGATACTGTGTCAGATGTGAGTGTTGCACCTGCAAGTCTGTGACCGCCGTCAAATCTGAGGATCTGTTGACTAATGGGCTACGAAGCGGGCGATTAGTAATAATAATAACCATCAACTCCAGTTAGTGCTTACAGACAGGTTTAATGCAGGTGAAGAATGACAATGCTTTATAATTTATAATTGGTGTTGTTGTAAAATGCGATGTCGAGTCCTTCCGCATATCTGGACACCAACAGATATTAAGTGAGCCACCTCACCTGGATTCATTATAAAAATACACAAAATACACTTCTTACTGCATTTGTATTTTTAAAACAATATAAAAAATCTGACAGGGTTTCTACAGGTCTGATGGAGGTATATGTAAGATTTTTTTAAGACCTTTTTAAGACCAAATAAAGATGGTTTGTAATACTATACGTTCTGATCATACTGCAAAAATTAATAAATTATTTTTTCTGTGAAATTCATCAAAACAAAGTGAGTTATTTGTTAGAACAAAAACAAATGTCTGCCAGTGGGCTCAGAAAAATCAACTCGAAGGGGAGATACATTTTTATTAATCAGATATTTGCTCTTGTTTAAAGCATAAACTTCCTACATTTTGTTTAGATTTTCAAGACTTAATTTTATTGCATTTCCAGTTATCTTGTTGTACTGGAAAACAAATAATACTGAGGAAGATATTCATTTTCAGCAATGTATCCAACATTTATTACCATGACTTTATGAATTGAACACCTTCTAAAGGCCTTAAATTGTGAATATGTGGACTAAAAACCCAAAGATTGACTTTACCTCCTCGTTTCACAAACCACCACACAATACTCTCTCTCTCTCTCTGTGTGTGTGTGTGTGTGTGTGTGTGTGTGAGAGTGTCTGTGTGTGTGTGTGTGTGTGTGTGTCTGTGTGTGCGTGTGTGTGTGTGTGTGTGTGTGTGTGTGTGTGTGTGTGTGTGTGTGTGTGTGTGTGTGTGTGTGTGTGTGTGTGTGTGTGTGTGTGTGTGTGTGTGTGTGTGTGTGTGTGTGTGTGTGTGTGTGTGAGTGCATGTGTGTGTGTGTGTGTGTGTCATTCCTGCGGTCACATCTGCTGAAGAGGACTGGAGAAAATAACACACACACACACGTTCGTTCTTCTATCATGTTAAGAGTTCTTCTGTTTCTATTCTGAACCACTGATATTTTCCACCCCTAAACATCCACAGAAACCTGTCCACATTTAGGAGGATCTTTAAGACTACCTCAAATCCAGAGACAAATCTTACATGTTACTCATGTTGATCGAACATCAGACCACTTTTATTTATTTCTATAACGTTTTACACAAAATGTTTCAAAGCAGCTTCACGGTAATAAACAGAAAAATAACAATATTAACGTTCATGAAATATGACACAAATTAAAATTCTGTAGTAAAGCAGCTCTCCAGAATACAACAGTGACATTATTCAGATCAGTTCAGTTCAATAACATGATTTATGTCCTCATATCTGACCCACATTCATGTTTTGTAATGACTCAAATGTCGAAGAAGTGCTTCTAAAAGCATCAATAGCACATCAATCGCCATGTTGACTGAAATTAGTGTTTCGGTCAAATGTGTTTTCATGCTCACAATAAACACATTAAGAGTTTCACTTGCTCTGGGACAGATCTACTACAACAAAATAATTTTTAATTTACATTTCTGCAGATCTGACTAATGTTAAATTGTATTTTTGTCAGCATTAAACCGTGCTTTCTTGAACATTGTGAAATGCATGTGCACAGTCGTGCTGAATGATAAAGTTTGTCCTGTTTAATTCAGCATTTTTAATCTGAATGTATGAAGCAACTTATTTTCTGAATTAACTGTAATATTAAAAACACTCACTGGAACAAGAGCACGTTTGCGTCTGTCAATCAGATCCAGATGTGCGTGCACGCATTCATTACTTTCTTACATAATTGTCATTTTTCAGATAGAGAAAGTAATAATAACTATTATTGTACAACAAAATACAACAAAATGCGTTATAAATGTTATTTTTCAGTATTTAGTGAAGAAACATTTAGGATAATTTGCACAAGAGAGGGCGGGGCTTAAGAACCCTCATCACCCAAAGCCATCTTTTCCAGGATTTACTCACCTATCACTTAAAATATATTTTACTTTAGTATTGGGGGGGGGGTGCGAGGACTGGAATTGGTGTTGCGTCTTGCCGTGTTTTAAAACGACATGCCAAGACCCCCCCCCCCCCCCTCCCCCCTTCCATCTACTCACTTTTGCGCACATTTATTCGCAGTGTTTCCGATTTAGCTACATTTTAGATTTAGCGGCTTCCCCGCCCCTTTTGAGACTTTTTCAAAAGTTTAAGGACAAATATAGCAACTTCTTGGACCAACCTTATTTAAGTTCTCATCTTGCCCTCAGATCTACAGTCATCTTTTTATGATATGATGCTTTATTGATATGTATTTCATCTCTTTTCCATTGTAAAGTGTCTTTTACCTTTGCGTTCGCATCTTGTTTATGAGCTCTGCATTTCTAGAGCGTCGTGTAGAGTTAAAAGTTCAACTCAGCCCTGTGTATGTACACCTATTCTTAAGGAGAAATGTTTACACATGATGAATAGTCATAAATCGTATGACCATATGACCAGATCAATAGAACATTGAATAGTCTATTTTGAACATTGTGGCTTTAATTCAGCGTGACTGGTGCAGCAAAAATAGACTGAAACGATCTGTGACAGAAAAGCGCCGTGAGTGCTACTTTGCTAAAGCTATCCGCCTTATTTTTTCCATAAGAGTGGCCGTGGCCAATTGTACATTTTATGGGTCTGGCTTCTAGTCTCTTCTGCATCCAGCTATTTTGAGCTGTACAAAACAGCTGGGTTTGCTGCTTAATATTGCAAATAGGTGTGTCTTATCATATTATCTAATGTATTACAAACCAGCTCCCAGATTATCTCTGGCTCCGCATCAGCTGTCCAACCAATGAACAGAGGGCAGGCTGAGAGCCGTGACGTAGATGCTAAGATTGAAGAATTTAAGATTGTAGTTTAGGTTAGGAAAATCTAAAACGACAGCAGACGTGGAGACATGGGACAGGTTTTGGGAAAAGTTTAATGTATCAACTGTTACCGATTGTCAGCGAGAAACTGGGGAGGCCAAAGTCCGGCAAGGTGATAATTGTGATTGTGTCTCCCTTGGTTGCCCTCATGGACGATCAGGTTAAGGAGGCAGCAAAACTTGGTCTGTGTGCTGCACAGCTTGGCGTCCACAATGATCGAGAAAACATGGAGGGGAATTTCAGACTTAATTTTGGTAGCACCGAATCCTGGATTCTCAATCCAAAATGGCGAGCTATGTTGGCATCAATCCTATACCAAGACAACCTTGTCGCCATTGTCGTTGACGAGGCACATGTCGCATACAAATGGTGAGTTTGCATACACGGGTTTGGTTATTAACTTCAACAAGTTAATTTATTTCGACATCAGCTCAGTTCGAGGCGGCTGAGCCGGTGCATAACATACGTCATAACCAAACGTTATGTGGTTGGCTTACGGGTACACCAATGATTTTAAACTAAGCAAAGCGAAGTAGCAGAGTTTGGTATTACCAGGCTAGTTCCAACCAAGCAAAAGAATGAACATGTGCATTTGATCAGATATAGCTGAAGTACAAAGTTACGAGATACATTATGTGTATGCTTGACTAAAAAGGATGATGATGGTGACGATGCGGTCATTTGAAAACATTGTATGGTGGGTAGTGAGTTTTTCGAAACCATTGACACTTGCGACACTCCCAAAGACTTCCATAGTAACACTTTTCATGGAGTATCGAATAGTTTAACACATAGTGTAACGACGTTCGGAGATCGGGAAGAAGGAAGTGGGAACCGTCGAACATTTAATAATAAAATCAGTGCCGATCCTAGACTTCTGGGGGCCCTACGCAGAATGGGGGGGGGGGGGGGGCAGATACTGTATGATATTCACATTACATGATTTGACTGATTTGTACGTAGAGAGGGTGACAGCGCACCGCATTAAAATAAATCATCATTCATGTTTTCATAATCTCTGGCCAAACTCCAAAACTAAACTAAAACTAAAACATCTTTGTGAGCAAGGGGGTCCCCTGGTGTTTCGGGGGCCCTACGCAGCTTGCGTATTCTACGTATAGAGAGAATCGGCTCTGAATAAAATAAACACAAAATAAAAGCGGACGACTGCAGCACATAAAACACAAAATAAAGTCCATGCCTGGTTCTCTCTTGTCTTCCACTGTCATCGCTCCTCCTTTAATCCTTACGCTCCTCCTCCGTGGACTCGAGACCGGCGAGTGGTGCAGGTGTCACTCATTATCATTAACTCCACTGGCCTCGCTCCGTTCCCACGGCTCTCGGCCCCACCCCACTAGTCACACATAGGTTTAACAGCATCAAAACCACAGCAAAGATACTGTTCAACAGCAGGAGGGTGCTTCTATTAAATAAACAGCTTTTGCATTCGCTATATACAACAACTGGAAGATTAGTGCTCATCCATCAGGATCTAATTAGGCTACTTCTTATTAGTTTTGTTTAGTGCTGTCAAATGATTAATCAAGATTAATCGCATCCAAAATAAAAGTTTTTGTTTACATAATATATATATGTGTACTGTGTTTATTTATTATGTATATATATATACATACAAACACATAGTTTATATTTTGAAAACATTTATATATTTATATTATTATATTTTATATTATATATAAATATATTTAATATGTAAACATAATATATTTTTCTTAAATACATACATGCATGTGTTTGTATTTATACATACATGATAAATATACACAGCACACACACATACAGTATATTATGTAAAAAAAAAAAATATGTTGAATGTGATTAATAGCGATTAATGCTTTGACAGCACACTTGCAAATATATATTGTATGCGAGTAATGAGCAATTATTGTCATGTATGCAGGATTTTTCTTTCCCACAAAAAGCCGCCAATGTGTAGGCCAGTGCCAACATGGCCCTTATATATTATTGCCACTGGTGTGTTATGATTTATTAATTCATTCATTATTTTATATATCTCACTGTAAAATGCTTTGGATCAACTATACTTGTGTAAAATTGTGCTTTATAAATATAATTTGATATGAAACTCAACCTGAGCATACTGCATATGAAAGAAAAAGAATGGCAAATACACTGCATTTACAAAAGCATGTTACTAAAGCTTATCATTATCATTACAGACTATTATTACCTGCACAGCTTGATAAAAGTCAAAAGTCAGTAGTTCACACAGTGGATCTGCTTTATTTTCATTTGTGAGGAGAAAGCTATTTGTAGATGCAAGGTTTAATAAAACATGCAATTTACGAATTAATTCAATGTCTCAAGCTGCAGTCATATGCAGAAATGATCAGTGAATTAATCATTTTGATGAACATAATGGAGCACAAAAGCAGTCATAAGCAGCACAGGTATATTTGTAGCAATAGCCAACAATACATTGCATGGGTCAAAATTATACATTTTTCTTTTATGCCAAAAATGATTAGGACATTAAGATCATGTTCCATGAAGATATTTAGTAAATTCCCTACTGTAAATATATCAAACGTATTTTTTGATTAGTAATATTCAGTGCTAAGAACTTAATTTGAACAACTTTAAAGGTGATTTTCTCAATATTTAGATTTTTTTGTTCTATCATAACAAACCATACATCAATGGACAGATTATTTATTCAGCTTTCAGATGATGCACAAATATCAATTTCGATGACTGGTTTTGTGCTCCAGGGTCACATATGAGACTCGAGTCTGCTGAGAAGCTTCAGAGTGTGTTTAATAAATGTCAATTAAAACAAAACTGAGCGATTGACATCTCAGTCACATGGGCCGGAATAAAGCATACAAATAGACATTTCATGTTGAAACTGTTTATATATTCTTGAGAAGAATAAGGTGCCAATTAGACGCGGTCAAAAGTCAGTCAACACGAGGCACTCATACAGTAGTGTATGCAGACAGTGTCTAATCTCTGAAGCTCGTTAGTCTCCGAGCGTTTGGCTCCCAGTTTCCTCCAGACAGGTGCAGTTAGTGCCTTCTCACAGATCCATCATCTCTGGAGAGCTGCCATGGCGCAGCTACTTCTGTATCAGCGGCTCTGATTAATTTCCGTTGGCAATCACAATCTGAACACACACAGACAGCTGGACCCTTTTGAGCTTTTTTGATATAACCAGATGAAAAAACAAACGGGGAACCTTGAAATAGACAATAGCCCTGCAGCAGACAAAGCGCTTTAAAGAGTTATTTTACCCCAAAATTAAAATTCAGTCATTAATTACTCGCCCTCATGTCGTTCCAAACCCATAAGACCTTCGTTCATCTTCATAGTAAGGACATTGGTAAAACAGCCCATGTGACATCGGTTTTGCGACGCTATGAGAATATATTTTTTTTGTGCAAAGAAAACAATAATAACATAATTTACTCAACCATTCTTCTCCCCCGAGTTATGTCTTCTGCCATTCTGGAGAGTACCTAAGACCGTAATTGACGTAATCAGTGTAGTTTGCGTTCAGGGGAGGAAAGCGCGCACATGAACGAAATCTGCATATCATTGTTTACACTTAGGTATAAGCGTGTGTATGCGATGTGATGCTCTCCAAAATGATGGAAGACGTAACTCGGGGGGAGAAAAATGGTTAAGTAAATTATGTTATTATAGTATTCTCGTAGCGTCGCAAAACTGAATTCACTGATGTCACATGGACAGTTTTACTGATGTATTTACCAGGAAACACTTTATTTTGATGGTCCCTTTTGACCATTCTGTTGACTATTTGCAACTATATGTCAACTAACTCTCATCAAAGCCTTAGTTGACTGTTAGGTTACCCTAACCTAACCTAACCCTAACCCTAACTAACCCTAACCCTAACCCTAACCCTAACCCTAACCCTACTAATACTCTACTAACACTCTAATGAGAGTAAGTAGATATGTACATGCAGTGTTACTTACAGTCAACAGAATGTGTTGAAGGGACCATCAAAATAAAGTGGAACCCGGGAATATTTCAGTTGTGTTGCTGTCTATGCAGGGTCAGATAGCTCTCGGATTTCATCAAAAACATCTTAATTTGTGTTCTGAAGATGAATGAAGGTCTTACGGGTTTGGAACGACATGAGGGTGAGTAAGTAATGACTGAATTTGCATTTCGGGGTGAACTAGGGGTTGCAAAAACTAGTCGACTAGTTGACTTCAGTGCTCTGCGTGACGCTTTAAGCTTGACGTCGACTAATCACTGGTCCTATAGAGGGTGCAATAGGATAATAAATCCACATTTACGCTCCGTTTACAAACAGTTAAAATTACAAACTAATTCATACTCTGAAAGCGCTCCACAAGACGTGTGATTGTATTACTGGATGCTGGAAACTGAACGTCAGAATGCAGGTTTTAAACACTTATTGTACAGGTAAGTTAATCAGGTTCTAATCTAATGCGCTGCTGCACTGAAACACACACACTAAGCTACAGATGGTAGCACGTACAAGTTCTGTGATTTCTGGGTAAAATAGCTTAGAAACTGAAAAGTGCAAGCATATATGTCTTAATAACTAAATCCCACAGCTTCACTACTAGTAGAGATACGCTGCCAGGTAGAATTAATTCGCACGCAACTGCTCTCACTAATGCATGCATTCATATGAATGTAATCTTTACTGTACTACTTACTGTATCTGATTTAGAACGAGCAGGTGAGAAATATAATGACCCAAAGACTAAATCAAAATAAGCTGTTATAGGTGCAATAGTCATGTGGGCAGCGCTGTGTCATATTTCATAACTGTGCACAAGGTGTTTGTCACAGCTCCAGACTTATTTCTTCATTAATGACTTCATCAGCGACTAGTCGACTTCGACTTGGCTTTCATCACATAAAAGTCAACTTTAAACAAATCAGAAGTCGTTCAACCACTAGGGTGAACTAACCCTTTAAAGCAGCGAGTTGCGCTGCGATTGGTTGGTGCTGATCTAGTAGCACTGCACACACAGCACCTGTTAGTTTACATCATGGGTGTGCGCAGTGTTGGAAAGATTACTTTGGAAATGTAATAGGTTACAGATAACAACTTACCCTATTTAGTAGTGTAACTATTTCAATTACTGTATTAAAGTAATGTAACTGATTACATTTGATAACTTCTAAATTTAAATGTAAAACTGTTAATCATTTTCAAACATTTAAACCAGGCCAGGTTAACCTTACCAGTGCCGATCCTAGACTTTTGGGGGCCCTACGCAAAACTGTGTCACCGGCGGGGGGGTGAAAGAATGGATGAAACGCATTTGTCCGTGTTTCACTCCATCTTGAATCGCGCTAATGGAAAGCGCTCGAGAAACAGTATCTCTTCCACGGTTCGGGTGTTTTATGTTTTATTTTTTTGTCTCATGCAAGAGATTGTACAACGTTCACGTTACATGATCTGACTGACTTTTACATAGAGAGGGTGACAGTGCACCGCATTAAAATAATTTATCATTCATGTTTTCATTACCAATGGCCAACTTCAAAAAACGAAACTAAATGAAAAGCTCTTTGAGAGGAAGGGGGCCTCTGGTGTTTCGGGGCCCTACGCAACTTGCGTATTCTACGTATAGAGTGTATCGGCTCTGAACCTTACATTAAAACTCAACACTGATGCCAAACATCCTTCATCACTTGAATTAAGATCATAATAATTTAATTTAATATTCAGCATTTGTAATCATTCACATTTTCATAAATAACTAATTTAATTACATATTTTTTCTCAGTAACTGTAACAGATTACCGTTACATTTATTTTGTAATTAAATTACAAATGTAACTATTTACTCTAAAAACACTGGATGTGCAATATTTATTTCTGTGAAAATATGCTTTAATG
>CM049869.1:45585356-45620356 GCA_027474115.1 Schizopygopsis malacanthus | reverse complement strand
TGATATTGTATGATACTGTATGAGACCGTCCGAGATCGTATTAAACCGAGGTCGTATTGGTCTATATGAGACTATGTGGGACCTACAGGTGGATTCGGTCATTTTCAGAGTTTCAGAAAGAAACGTACTTTGAGTTCAAGAGCTCCTGAAACACCTTCATATCCAGATGAATGAGGATCTGAGGAGCATCACCTCGTTAGACCCTAATGTGCTGTTCGTCCATAATCATCAAACTGTCTTTGAAGTGAAAGTTCAGTCATTAACACGATTAACATCAGCTCCTGCTTTCTGTGACATTCATTAAAAACTGATTCATCAGCTTGTTAGACTGACATGTGTGAACAGTGATGTTCATCAGGCTCATACTCTGCCAGAACCACAGAAGCCCGACGACAACAAATACTGCTTCATCATACATTACAGAATCTAAAAGACAATTCACTTTCACTAATATCACTGACACCATGGGATGAGAATAAACGTCTGAATAATGCCTCTGTCGTCTTTCGAGTCTCATATTTGATGAAGTCTGCATCATTGATTCTGTTCTTTAATGAGTCAAATAAAAATGCTTAGATTTGACTTATATGCGGAGTAAACTAACTCTATATCGACAGATTTAACCATAATTAACCATACCTATTCCACAGAGAGGAAAACAGACCAAAAATGACCAATATTCAGTAAATACAGATACTGTTTGTGTGTGTGTGTGTGTGTGTGTGCGTGCGTGTGTGTGTGTGTGTGTGTGTGTGTGTTGAGCAGCACTTTCATCAAGGACAAATGAAAAAATGAAAATGAAAACAATTCCTAAAGTTAAAAAAATATATATATATATATATATATGTATATATATACAGATGCATCTAAAAAATGAAAAATATTATATTTTTTGTAACTTTTAAAAAAAAGTGAAACTTTCATATATTCTAGATTCTTTAAATGTAAAGTGAAATATTTCAAAAGGTTTTTTTTATTTTTATGATTTTATCTTACAGCTTATGAAAGTCAAAAATTTTGAAATTTTAACATTTTTGAATATTTCCTAAGATCAATCAATTCCATACGGAATCAGGCATGTCATCAAAATTAATCATCAAAATAGAAATAAAATAAAACATTTGAAATGTTTTATTCACATATAATTAATCTAGAATATATGACAGCTTCATTTTTTGAAATAAGTTACAAAAAATAACTTTTTTCTCAATATATTTTTTTTAGATGCACCTGTGTGTGTATACACACACACACACACACACACACACACACACACACATATATATATACAGTATATATATATATATAAATTAGGGGTGGGCATAGATTAATTTTTTTAATCTAGATTAATCTAGATTAAAATGGCTCATTTGAATTCTGCCGAAGGCATTCAGAATATGCGTGCTACCCAAATAATGGCTAAAAGTAAGTCTTTGAGAACGGATTTCTCAAGCCAAAATGCATCACAAACTGCTTGAGAAAGCTGTTCTATGATAATTGGTGATGAAAATAAACTATGTTCAATAAGATGTACTTGTGTTTACTAACTGTTTATTCAGTTAAACATGAATTTTGAACTGTAGGCCTACATAAGAGGTCGTGATGAACTGTTTACAGTTTCCATCGGGAAGCTTCTTAAAAATAAATTTTCCCTGAAGCAAACCCGGCGGCTTCATAGCTGCATCCATGTTAGCACGTCACGTCTGATGTGGTAATTTCACAGTAACGTTAGGCATACACACAGGTTCGAAGCAGAGGGTGACACGGGAGTGAATTCTCAAGTTCACATGAGACCTAAAGCGCATCCTGTTTGCTTAAAAGCGCAACGTTTCGTTGTTATTCTGAGTGCACACAAATAAACGTAGAGTCTTTACAGATTCGAAAGATGTATTAGGCTACTTTTATCTGTATGACCAAAAATGACGGAGATTTTAAGAGCAAGTGAGCGCACCGGAGCCTGTCCTGCGCAAACGCGCTTCCACACAAACACTTCAATAGCGCACATTTCTCTAGGTTAACATCATATTGAGCGGCCATGTAAAGTTGCTACTACATACATCTTTCAGATGAAAAGCCATATTTGAGGTTGATGAATGATAGGTGAGCGTTTGGATGTCCTGCCCGATTGTATTACCACATAGACCAGCCGTTAACAATCTGTCCATCACGGACTGCGAGCCTCTAGTTCGAAGACTCGTTCTCGCCCTCTTCAGTGCAGTTCGGCTAGGTATACATCCGCGCTAAAATATCAGGGTGAAAGTCATCATAGCTTGCGTAGTATAGACCCAGCTCCCAACCCAACTTTGAGAATAGATTAACGGCGATATTTTTTTTATCGCCGATAAGAGTCTCACGTTAACGCAGCACGTTAACGCCGATAACGGCCCACCACTAATATAAATACATACAAGCACACACATATATATATATATATTATTATTATTATTAATTTTAGTTTTGGTTTGTTATATATACATTTTTCTTTTTCAGTTTCCCTTTCAGTTAATAATTTTTTTGTTGTGATTTTCCTGCTATGACGCTGCTTTAAAACAATCTATTAACATTCACACACGTTACATATAGAAGTGTTGAAGTAGTTGTCATCAGTGGTGTTTTGAGCATCATGATCTGTTCTCTGTTGAGAGGAGCGTCTCTGTTGAATCAGCGACCTGCTGGAGAACATCTCTCTCAAGCAGAAAAAAAAGTTTTCTTTGTGTCTTCCACTTTTTCTTGCTGAATATAATGCTCTAAATGCATCCCTCATTCTAAAACACTTTCAATGTTTTGATGGTTTGAGAATTTACTGAAAGATGTAATTTAACCATAATATTGTGTTTTTCCATCTGTGTGCATAAATCCATGTTTATGCCTTATTGCTTTTGTTACTGTAAATGTTTTATAATAGAGATACAACCATGTTTGTTCTGCTGACCATGTATGTATTTATATGTTCTGCAATGTAAGTAAATAAATAAGGAGCAGACAGAGATGCTCCAAACATGTTGAGTGTTAAATCAGAGCAGCTCCACATGGGGGCACTGTGACCTGCCCTCTCAGTGCATCAGGATGAGGGGCTTTAGAAAGACTCTCTGTGAGGATGAGGATGTGGATGAAGAGGATGAGGATGAGGATGAGGATGAGGATGAGGATGAATATGAATATGAATATGAATATGAGGATGAAGATGAAGATGAAGATGAGGATGAGGATGAAGATGAGGATGAAGATGAGGATGAGGATGAAGATGAGGATGACGATGAAGATTAGGATGAGAATTAAGATGAAGATTAGGATGAGAATTAAGATGAAGATGAGGATGATGAAGATGAGGATGACGATGAAGATTAGGATGAGAATTAAGATGAAGATGAGGATGAGAATGAAGATGAGGATGACGATTTAGAGGAGGATGAGAATAAAGCTGAAGGTATGATGATTATGATGAGATGATGAAGATGAAGATGAGGATGAGGATGGATGAGGATGATGAGGATGAGATGATGATGAATGAGGATGATGATGGATGAAGAGATGAGGATGAGGATTGATGATGAGATGTCATGATGATGATGATGAGATGATGATGAGATGAGGATGCTGAAGATGGATGATGATGATGAATGATGATGATGATGAGATGAAGATGAGGATGATGATGATGATGATGATGAAGAGGATGATGATTAGGATGATGAAGATGATGAGGATGATGATGATGAAGAAGAGGATGATGATTAGGATGATGAAGATTATGATGATGATTATGATGATGAGGATGAAGATGATGAGGATGATGATGATGATGAGGATGAAGATGATGATGATGATGATGATGATATGAGATGATGAGATGATGAAGATGATGATGATGATGAAATGATGATGATGAAGATGATGATGAGATGATGAGGATGATGAAGATGATGATGATGATGAGGATGAGGATGATGATGAGATGAAGATGATGATTAGATGATGAGATGAAGATGATGATGATGATGATGAGGATGAGGATGAGGATGATGATGATGATGATGAAGATGAAGATGATGATGATGATGATGATGATGATGAAGATGAGATGAGATGATGATGATGATGAGGATGAGGATGAGATGATTGAAGATGAAGATGAGGATGATGAAGATGATGATGATGATGATGATGATGAGATGATGAAGATGATGATGATTAGGATGAGGATGATGAGGATGAGGATGAGGATGATGATGATGAAGATGAAGATGATGATGATGATGATGAGGATGATGATGATGAGATGATGAGGATGATGAAGATGATGAAGATAGGATGATGATGATGATGATGATGATGATGAAGATGAGGATGATGATGATGATGAAGATTATGAAGATGATAATGAAGATGAGGATGAAGATGAGGATGATGGTGAGGATGATGAAGATGAGGATGAAGATGATGAGGATTAGGATGACGATGATGATGATGATGATGAGGATGAAGATGATGATGATTAGGATGATGAGGAAGATATGAGATGATGATGATGATGATGAGATGATGAGGATGAAGATGATGATGATGATGATGATGATGAGATGATGATGGATATGAAGATGATGAGATGATGATGAAGATGAGGATGAAGATGATGAGGATGATGGATGAGGGTGAGGATTAGGATGACGAGATGATGATGATGATGATGATGATGATGAGGATGAAGATGATGATGGGGATGAGGATGGAGATGGGGAGGATGAGGATGATGATGAGGATGAAGATGGGGAGGATGAAGATGATGAAGAGGATGATGAGGATGAAGATGATGATGATGATGATGAGGATGGAGATGAGGATGAGGATGAAGAGGATGATGCTGTCCATGATATCTGTACATCACTATTGTTACTAACATTAGTTTGAGAACACATCAAACACTGTAACGTCTCTCTCAAGTTAAGAACAATCACCTTGGACTCCACACTTTTTCTGTTGCACGTTCTTCACAAAAGCAGTCCATGAAGGGCTCTGCTCTTTTGCAAGAGTGTGAGAACTAATCTGCATCTACCCATGATGCTTTGCAACATCACAGCCAATCAGAATGATTTCAATACTTACACTGCGATGCTACAATCATGTATCACTAGTTTATTCCAGCATGTAAAACAGAAAGAGAAGTTAAATGTTAATATAAAATGTGACAACTTGACGTTTATGAAAATAATTTAGTCGAGTCTCACTGAGAGTTTGACGAGCTCTGCTCTCCCTTATTTAATGCAGATGATGAACACACATGTACAGGGAAATCAAGAAACTGATGTTTTTATGGTTCTTAATGTGACATGTGGATCTGTATAAGAGACAAACATTCATCTCAAAGTTGATTTTAATAGTCAAATACAACCATAATAATAATAATACATACTTGAAATAAAACAAACATGAACTTAAATCAAATAAAATATAAAAAACTTTATCTCAGCTACATTTCCATTATCATATTTATGTTTAAGCTTTATTTGTATAGGATTAACTTTTGTTCTTTTTTTACAAAGCATTGTTAGATATCAGTGTTTCCAATCATAGCTATGCAAAGATTTGATTTCAGAAACAGTACCACAGCTATTAAACTATATTTTGCTATGATTTTAAATCTGCATTTAGCCTCAGAAGGATCTCACAGTGAAAAGAGGTGGTACAGTCTTAAACATGACATTATTATAATCTTAATTCAAGCGATGAAGGATCCTAAAAGTCTGACAGAAAATTATCAAGAGTTTAAAACATTCATTAGACATTTAGAAAAGTAATCAAGTGTAATCAGTTACATTATTTTAATAGAGTATTACATCATTACAGTTTAAATATGGTAACCTGTAATCTGTGACTCATGGCATTTCTGAAGTAACCTTCACAACATATTTTCTGGATTCAGGATGAAGTGTGTTTGTGTGAAATCTTAACATGCCTAGAATTGTATTGTATAACTTTATTGTCCACCGAAGTGGAAAATTATCTTTGGCTCACCAACACAGCAGAACAACAACATACATATAAAAACACAATAACTAGTCACACACACGTATAAAAAATAAAATAAAAACACAAGTTCAAGCCTTACACACTGCTCAATTAAAAGTTGCTGAATTAATGATTCTAATTGCATTGGGGATGAAAGACTTCTTGAACACATTTTTTTTGCTAGAGGAACTCTATAACGTCTACCGGACTTCAAGAGCTCAAACTGGCTGAAAAGAGGATGAGAGCCATCTGCAAGAATAACTCTCGTCTTCTTCTTTGTCCTTTCCAATCCAGCAACAGAAGAGCACAGATTAACAAGAGTCCATTAAAGTACCACACGTAGAGAGATGTGGTGAAAGTGCAACTATGGGCCACAACACCAGTCATAAGAGCAGATGTATGCATCATCTGAAGCTGAATAAATCATTTTTCCATTGATGCATGGTTTGTTATGATCGGACAATATTAGAAAATCTGGAATCTGAGGGTGCAAAAAAATATAAATATTAAGAAAATCATCTTTAAAGTTGTTCAAATGAAGTTCTTAGCGATGCATATTACTAATCAATAATTAAGTTTTGATATATTTACATTAGGAAATTTACTAAATATCTTCATGAAACATGATCTTAATGTCCTACTGATTTTTGGCATAATATAAAAATGTATAATTTTGACCCATACAATGTATTGTTAGCTATTGCTACAAATATAACTGTCCTAATTATGACAGCTTTTGTGTATATATACTATATATATATATATATGTGTGTGTGTGTGTGTGTGTGTGTGAGAGAGAGAGAGAGAGTGTGTGTGCGCGCGTGCGTGTGTGTGTGTGTGTGTGTGTGTGTGTGTGTGTGTGTGTGTGTGTGTGTGTGTGTGTGTGAGTGTGAGTGTGAGAGAGAGAGAGAGTGTGTGTGTGTGTGTGTGTGTGTGTGTGTGTGTGTGTGTGTGTGTGTGTGTGTGTGTGTGTGTGTGTGTGTGAGCGAGTGTGTGTGTGTGTGTGTGTGTGTGTGTGTGTGTGAGCGAGTGTGTGTGTGTGTGTGTGTGTGTGTGTGTGTGTGCGTGCGCGCGCGCGCGTGTGCGTGAGAGCGAGTGTGTGTGTGTGTGTGGAGTCGCTGCTCCTGCAGGAGTTCCGCGGGGCTCCGTGATGCTCAAGTCTCAGTATTTACCCGGAGAGAGAGAGAGAGTGGGGCACACTTAAATTGAATTGAAAATTGAGTGGGGGAGAGAGGGGCTGCTGGGGGAAGGACGGTGAAACCCCCTCCGAGACACACTCACACACACACACACACACACACACAGAACTTGTTGCGCTGCAGTGAGAGTCAGAATCCGCGGAGGAACAGAAGCGACACATTTGGAGAGTTTGAGAAGAAACTGAAAAAGCAGATCCGCTAAACTACAAACTGAAGAGTTCCTCAGCGGTGTGAGTGTGTGTTCGAGGATGTGTGTGAAGTGTGAAGTGAACACTGCAGCATGAGCTTCGTGACAGACTGCATCTGCTCGTATGGAGCTGGAGTTTCGCAGAAGTTCCTCCTCGAGCGTCTCTGGCTCAGTGCAGCTCTTCTCCAGGATGGGTGACTTCACTATCATCTCTGAGGACTTCTCTCGGGGTTTCTTCACTCGTGTGGAAGGTTCTGATCGTCATTGAAGAAGAATCGAGTTCGGTGGAGATCCAGAGATGATGAAGATGGTGATCAGCTGGAGTGCTTTTCTCCAGACCTGCTTGATAATTATGGTGAGAGCAAACCAGCACGACCTGAGAGAGACCAGCTGCGACCTCAAAGCCGAAGTAAGGGCTTTTCCTTATTAAAAGCGCACAAATCCCTTCTTTATAGTAGATATTACCAATCAAATCAGCAGCTCATTAACATTTACAGTGCATATACGAATATGCATGCACATAAAAGTTAAAGTTGCATGACATGAACTGGTTTAATGTTAAATAATCTAGGATCAATAATGACTCCTAATGTCAGTGATGGAAAATTATTAAGCTGTTTGATATAGAAAATGCATGTGTGATAATGAATATAAACACTGGGTTTGACTTGTACATTTTTTTGTATTTTATTTGCACTAAAAAGTTTTAAATCATTGTTTGAATGGAAGATAAGAGCGATATTTGCACATTGATAGAGTTTTAAAGACTCACTTTGTTGAACATAAAACACAATGCTTCTGCATTAGCTGACAGTGTTATATTTAGTTTCACTTTAGTAGTCACTTTCTTCAACATGCATTTGTTGAAACTTGTTTCTGAAGAGTCGGTGGCCGTTGGTCTGGACGTGCATTGCCCTGGACGCTCAAGCCAGGCACTAATGAGATGTTAACTGTCTATTGAAGACATTATCAGCTTTTTATAGTGACTGCATGAACCCAGCGTTCAGAAACAAACAGCCTGCCTTTGATTCGAGCAAAACTTCATAAGCTTGTGTTTCACCGCTGCACATCTTCATCTCATTCGTCTGAGAGAACGAGAAAACACTGATGTTGTCACAGAGTGACATTTACTGGACAATATTTGGACGTTTTGAGGTTATTGGTCAATAACAAGTGTGTGAAGCTATTTCCTTCTCAAATCCTTTTCAGATGCTGAAGACTGGCGTAATGATGCTGAAAATAAAGCTTTTGATCACAGCAATCAATTATATTTTACTTGAAAACAGCTATTTTAAACGTTAATGGGTCAATGACGTAATGCCTTAAATTTTTGTCCGATAGCATTTTATTCAGTTAAAAATTGGTTTAAATGCATAAAAAAGAAGCCATATACTAGAAGTACCTCTCCCATATATGTACCAACTTCAATATAAAAAAAAAAAAACATTAGTTATTTGTACTTTTCTGTTATTTAAAGTGTCAAAACGTCATGTGGTGCGACCGTCCGGCCATAACTTTGTTTTGGAAACATCTTTGAAATTACCCTAAATTAATTGTCTGCACTATTTGCCATGTTTTCCAAAGTGTTTTGTAACCCTGTATACAATTTCAAAGCATTTGTATTTATATTTCCATCGTAATATTCAAACAGACTTTGTCCGGTAATCTCCATTTTATGAAATATCATGTGGTGCGACCATCAAGAAATGACCATTTTGGTACTTTTATGCTGAAATCCATTTAAAGATAGGACGTTGCATCATATAACAATTTGCAGAGGACCCATTGAAGCATCAGGCTGGTTTGTAACTCTCTTTCAAATTTGGAAAAAAAAAAAAAAATTCATGGCTGGTATGTAGTTACCACAGTTGGATATCACAATGAATGTTAAGTTATTTTTACAAGCATTTATTTTTATTATAACTTTCATAGTGACCTTTTATGTGAAGCTAGCTTGTTTTGTTTAGGTGGCTAATTATGTGCTTGTACATTTTGACTGAATTTTGAAATATCATGCGGTGTGACCAAATATCATGTGGTGCGACCTCTGCAGAGTGTTTTCATTATAGATATATGTCCCAGATTCACAGTTTTTGTGCTTTTATATTCAATTAAGGATTTATATACACAAAATACAATTTAGAATATATATTGTATGCAGTTTGGGTAATTATGCGTAATCTTTGTACAATATGAGAAAAAAATTCAAACAAAATTAAATTTAGAGCATCTAATTTCAATTTGGTAATTATGCATTTATTAGTGATTTATTATATATTTATTAATAGCTATTTTAATCTATTTTAACAGATTCCACTGCCAAGCAAAGTAAAATAAACGCTCACCATAGGCAGCGTGTTAATTCTGAAAGCACAAACTCCAGATGTAATTTTCTGCTGTGAGAAAGATGTTTATGATTTTATCACAGAACCTGAGTCAGCAACTCAGCCCTTAGTTACTGTTGCTACCCACATACCATGGCACTTTTATGCCACATATCATGTTCTCATGCAGTGAAAAATACATCACGGAGCAAAGAAGACACTGACAACACGCCAACATACTTTCAGTATTAAAGTCTCAGGGTTCAAATGTAGTAATTTTTTAAAGGTGTTCAAACAACTAATACTGTTTTGTGGCTCTTTAATGTGTCGTGACGGATTGCTGTAGCACCTCAGTTCAAGCGGCATGTGACCGATCATCTCTTACTAGTTATAGCACAAAATAAACATGAATGAACATCAGAAGCTATCTTATTTCAACTGTGAAAAGATGTCAATAAACACTATTTTCAAGTTCAAGTCCACCAACCTTAATCTACTCTACTGTCTGGTTGACAAAATGGCATATTTGGCATTATAATTGCTCAGATTGCCTGTTAATCAAACTCCCGGCGAAGGGTCAATTGAGCAGCCAAGGTTGGAAAGTTTAGAAATAACTAGGTCTAATAAAATGACTGCAGTTAATGCCATATGCTGAACTTTTCACTTATGTTTCTTTAAATAGATCTTTAATGATGTATGGTCTTTGTGTCATTTGGAGCAACCGCTCATCACATGGTGCGACCAATAATAGCAATAACTGTAATAAATAAATACAAATATTATCTAATTTCTGTGGCTGAAATATGAATCACTGCTATATTATACTTAATTGAATGGTATTTTAAAAATAGTCTTCTCGGTTTTATGCAATTTACAGAAAAAATAAGTCGGCAAACTACAATTAAGAAGGCAATTCTGAAATTATAGAACATAAATATGAGATCATTACGTACAAAAAAAGAAATGCAAATACTTTGTTGTTACTGAGAACATATAACAAAATGGTAAGCATGTAAGGACATTCATTAATTTTAATATAAATCATGGTCGCACCACATTACATTATTTAAGGCTATGTGTAACGAGGAGTCAGAGGAGTGAGGATCCATGTGCAGCTTTAATAATACAAAATGCAAGTCAGACAGGCAGAATTCAAACACAGGCTTCAAACACAACGTAGGCGAGGCAGAATCAGAGTCAGAGTTCAGGCTATTGATCGGGGCTGGCGGCAAACACTCGGGGTAACCAGGGAACAAGGCAGATATGATTAACGTAGGCAGGCGGCGGAGATTCAGAGTCCAGTAAACAGTCCAGGTCATACACGGGGAATCAAACACGGAAGAAACGCTCAGAAATGGTTGCATAGCAAAACAAGACTTCGCAAGGAGTTCAATGAGAGAGCAGCTTAAATAGGCTAGAGTCAATGAGAGACACCTGCGCTGGTAATCAGTTTCAGATACGGGGTACATGGGAAATGAAGTCCGTGTGGGGGTTAATACTCAGGTGAAGGTTCCCTCTGGTGGTGATCGGAGGGAGCCACAGCGGCTGAGTTCGTGACAGAGCCCCCCCCCTGTGAGCGGCTCCTGACGCGAAGAGGCAACCGACGCCGGGGTCTTCCACGAGGTCTTGGGGCTGGCCTTTCCGGATGGTCTCGATGGTAGTCTGCGGTAAGGGATGGATCCAAGATGTCCTCCACATTGACCCATGACCGTTCCTCCGGGCCGTACCCCTCCCAATCCACTAGATATTGCAGTATCCTGCCCCGGCGACGAGAGTCCAAAATCTCACGGACTTGATACGCCTCCTCGCCGTCTACGATGAGGGGAGGAGCCCTCTGGTCACCAGCCACCTCCTGGACCTCCTCTCCTCTCGGACCACCAGCGGGTTTGAGCAAGGAAACATGAAAGGTGGGTGAGATACGATAATGGTTAGGTAAAGCCAAACGGAATGAAACTGGAGTTATTTGCCTAAGGATCTTGAATGGACCCACGTACCTGGGACTGAGCTTCTTGCAGGGTAACCGGAGGCGGAGGTCCCGAGTGGACAGCCAAACCCATTGACCTGGCTGGTAATCTGGATTGATGCGTCGATGACGATTGGCTTGATCACTTGATCGACGGACTGCTCTCTGAAGATGCGTATGAGCCTCATTCCACGTCGCCTCACTACGTTGTAACCATGAGTTGACGGCTGGGAGTTCTGAAGGTTCTCCTGACCAGGGAAATAGAGGAGGTTGAAAACCCAAGGTGCACTGGAAGGGTGTGATCCCAGTGGCCGGCTTGTGAAGAGAATTTTGCGCATATTCGGCCCAAAATAGGAAGCGGCTCCAGTCAGACTGATTTCGATGGCAGTAGGATCGAAGGAATCGGGTGAGTTCTTGGTTGAGACGCTCCACCTGACCATTGGATTGAGGGTGGTAGCCAGAGGTGAGACTTACGTTGATGTTGAGCTCTTGGCAGAATGCTTTCCATACACGCGAGGTGAATTGAGGACCCCGATCTGAGACCACATCCTCCGGGAGACCGTAGAACCTGAAGACGTAATTGCATAGGGCCTCTGCTGTTTCGAAGGCTGTGGGTAGTTTGGGTAAAGGGATCAGACGACAGGCTTTCGAGAAACGATCAATGACGGTAAGGATGGTTGTCTGACCCTGTGAAACCGGTAGGTCAGTCACGAAGTCGATGGCTATGTGTGACCAGGGGCGTTGTGGGATGGGTAGTGGTTGAAGCAGGCCAGCGGGTAACTGATGCGGAGATTTGGAGATATTGCATATATCACAGTTCTTGATGAAGGTGATGGTGTCGGTTTGAATGGAGGGCCACCAGAACCGGTTGCTGAGCAATTGGAGCGTGGCGGCTATGCCTGGATGTCCGGAGCTGGGGATCGAGTGGACCAAACTAAGGACCCGTTGTCGTAGCGGGTGAGGAACATACGTGAGATTGGGTGGAGTCTCGGCTGGTGGAGGGTCGGTGTTCTGAGCGTCAGCGATCTCGCTCATGATGTCCCACTGAATGGGTGCGAGGATGATGGTGGATGGAAGGATGAGTTCTTGACTGGGATTCGTGGCGGAAGATTCATAGAGTCGTGAGAGTGCGTCTGCCTTGGTGTTCTGTGAGCCTGGACGGTAAGTGATTTTGAAGTTGAATCTGGTGAAGAAGAGTGACCATCTTGCCTGTCTATGGTTGAGTCTCTTTGCTGATTTCAGATACTCCAGATTTCGATGATCGGTGAGTACGGTAAAAGGATGGTTAGCTCCCTCGAGCCAATGGCGCCACTCCTCAAATGCAGCCTTCATGGCTAGAAGTTCTCGATTGCCCACATCGTAGTTCTGCTCGGCGGGGTTAAGTTTACGAGAGAAAAAGGCACAGGGATAGAGTTTGGGTGGATCGCCCTGACGTTGGGAAAGAACTGCCCCGATGCCTGTGCTGGAGGCGTCCACCTCTACAATAAATTCTTGTTCAGGGTTGGGATGATGTAGAATGGGCGCCGTGGTGAATCGTTCCTTGAGTGTTCGAAACGCCTGATGGGCTGCAGGAGACCAGGTGAGGCGTTGACTCCCCTTCTTGGTCATAGAGGTCAGCGGGGCTGCTACCGTGCTGAAATTTCGGATGAATCTCCGGTAGAAGTTGGCAAAGCCTAAGAAGCGCTGAAGCTCCTTCAGAGTAGTAGGCTGAAGCCAGTTGACTACACTGTGGACCTTCTTGTCATCCATCGCTACCCCTCCAGAGCTGATCACATAGCCGAGGAAGGATACGGACTCCTGATGAAATTCACACTTCTCTGCCTTGGCGTACAGCTGATGGTCGATGAGACGACGAAGAACTGCTCGGACCTGCTTGATATGATCCTCGAGGGTCGTGGAATATATCAGGATGTCGTCGATATAGACAATTACCCAGCGGTTAAGCATGTCTCTGAATACATTGTTAATGAAGGACTGGAAAACGGATGGACTGTTGGCAAGCCCGAAGGGCATAACGAGATATTCGTAGTGCCCAGTCGTGGTGGAAAAAGCAGTTTTCCACTCATCCCCCTCCCGGATGCGGATGAGATTGTAGGCGCTGCGTAGGTCAAGTTTGGTGAAATATCGTGCTTCCCGGAGTTGCTCTAGAGCCGCTGGTACTAAGGGTAACGGATAACGGAACTTGATGGTTATGTCGTTGAGACCTCGATAATCAATGCAAGGACGCAGTCCCCCATCTTTCTTCTTGACGAAGAAGAACCCGGCAGAAGCAGGTGAAGTGGATGGTCTAAGAAATCCCTTCGTGAGTTCCTCCTCAATATATGATTTCATAGACTCCGCTTCAGGCTGAGATAGCGGAAAGATTCTCCCCTTGGGAGGTTGTGAACCTGGTTGGAGGTCAATGGCACAATCACCTGTTCGATGCGGTGGAAGCTGGGTAGCTTTGGTCTTGCTGAAGGCCTCCGCGAGATCGTTGTATTCGGCAGGGAGTTGTGATTCGGGCATGCACGTCGACCTTCTGGCTGAGTTGGAGGGAAGGCAGTTCTGTTTACAGGATTCGGACCACTGAGTGATTTGTCTCTCGGACCAGGAGATAGAAGGATTGTGTCTCTCTAGCCAGGGTAATCCCAGGATGATTGGGGTCTGTGGTGATTGGAAAACGAATAGGCTGATGGTCTCGGTGTGAAGAGCTCCAACACGTAATTGCATCTCCTCCGTGATGAATTGGACGCGGCCGGAGCCCAACGGGCGACCGTCTAGCGCTGCCACTGCCAGATGAGATACACAGGGGACAAGAGGAATGTGGTGAGTCTTAGCAAAAGTAGCATCGATGAAATTCCCCGCAGCTCCGGAATCAATCAGAGCCGAGGTCTCCGTGATCTGCCCCTTAACCGTCAGAGTGACTGGTATTTCTAATATCGTGGAGGAATTTAAGTTAGAACTCACCGCCGAAGCGTTACGTGTTGGACGAGTTGGACAGGTAGCCCTCATATGCCCTGAGAGTCCACAGTACAGACACAGATTCCCTCGCATGCGCCTCTCTCTCTCCTCCTCACTGAGGTGAGTGAATCCTATCTGCATGGGTTCGGAATCAGGGGGTGGAGCTGTAACTCCGACTGGAGCCGAGGAGAAACGAGGTTGGCGTCGGGAACGAAGCAGGTTGTCAATCCGAATGGCCAGGTCAATGAATTGATCCAAGGTCTTACCCTCATCCCGGCAGGCTAGCTCGGACTGTAGCTCCGCGCTCAGTCCCTTGCGAAAGTGCAGTTTGAGAGGATCATCTGGCCAGCCCGTTTGAGCTGCGAGTGTGCGGAAAGAGAGAGCATAATCTGCCGCCGAACCTCCTCACTGACGTAGCGAAATCAGTTGCTCACCCGGCTCTCTTCCTCCAGCGGGGTGGTTGAACACCTCCTTAAACCGCTGGATAAAATCAGTGAAGGTAGGGAAGGCAGAACGACCATCACTCCATACCGCTGTAGCCCACTCTAGTGCTCGTCCCGTGAGTAGCGAGCAGACAAAGGCGATTCGGCTCTCATCCGTGGAATATAGCCTGGGTTGTTGACTCACAAACATCGAGCATTGTAATAGGAAACCCTTACACTTCGCGGGTGAGCCATCAAATTTGTCGGGGAATGCCAGCCGAGGACTGGTGATAGCTGCTGATGGAGTTGGGTCTGGAGAAGAAATGTTTGCGGCAGGTGTTTGAGCCATGGGTGTTTGCTGACGAAGCTCCCGCACCGCCGTTATCATCTCTTCGGTCAGCAGAGTGAGGCGAGTAAGTTGTTGTTGATGAGTGACTAAGATCGTGGCTTGAGCAGATACCTCAGTGGTGAAGCGAAAAAATACTGCTGGATCGATGTCTGGCGAAGTCTTCTGTAACGAGGAGTCAGAGGAGTGAGGATCCATGTGCAGCTTTAATAATACAAAATGCAAGTCAGACAGGCAGAATTCAAACACAGGCTTCAAACACAACGTAGGCGAGGCAGAATCAGAGTCAGAGTTCAGGCTATTGATCGGGGCTGGCGGCAAACACTCGGGGTAACCAGGGAACAAGGCAGATATGATTAACGTAGGCAGGCGGCGGAGATTCAGAGTCCAGTAAACAGTCCAGGTCATACACGGGGAATCAAACACGGAAGAAACGCTCAGAAATGGTTGCATAGCAAAACAAGACTTCGCAAGGAGTTCAATGAGAGAGCAGCTTAAATAGGCTAGAGTCAATGAGAGACACCTGCGCTGGTAATCAGTTTCAGATACGGGGTACATGGGAAATGAAGTCCGTGTGGGGGTTAATACTCAGGTGAAGGTTCCCTCTGGTGGTGATCGGAGGGAGCCACAGCGGCTGAGTTCGTGACACTATGGATGATTCATCTAGATTAAAAAACACTAAAATGACTTAATTAAAATGTTTAATATGAATTTATGTGCACACAACCTTCTTAATGTTTTAACTATACAAAATATTATAATTTTTGTATTTAAAAATTCAAAAATCGAAAATCCTTCAAAAATTTAAAATTTCACTATTAGTTTTACTGTATTTTTGGTCAAATAAATGCAGCCTTGGTGAGCAGAAGAGACACCTGTTTTATCGGTAGAGAATATTACAGTGTTTTTCAGCTGCTTACACACAGAATGTCCTCGTCATACAGTTTCTGAAAGCACTCAAAGTCACTCAAATCTGCAAAACCAGACACTAATTATCAGCCTTTGACTCAGTTTTCAATTTCATTTTGCAAAACACTACACACAGTTCTTTATGTAACACACAAATCTAACAGGAATTAATATTACGGCAAAGGTGTTTGCAATTGTTTGTTTTTGAGATGTGTTTGTGATATTTTGAATGCATTGTTTCGTTTTGCAAGAGATGTGAAGCATTTTGTGTGCAGTTCTTGGATTTGTGTGTTAAGTGTGGAAATAAAGAGGCAAAGTTTTGGAAATGTGTGACAGCAGTTGAAAAAAAACTATAAATATAAAGTTTGGCATCAGTAAGATTTAAAAAGAAAAATAATAATACATTTATTCATTGAGGACACATTAAATTGATCAAAAGTGCCAATAAAGACATAAAAATTTTTAGGAAATATTTAGATTTCAAATAAATGCTGTTCTTCTGAACTTTCTATTCATCTGTGAATCCTGAAAAATAAAATACATCACATTTTCCACAAAACTATTGTGCAGCACAACATTGATAATAATCAGAAATGTTTTTTTGAGCAGCATATTATTATGATTTCTGAAGATCATGTGAAACTGAAGACTGGAGTAATGTTGCTGAAAATACAGAAATAAATTACAGTTTAACACATATTTACATAGAAAACAGCTGTTTTATATTCTAGTAATATCTCACAATCTTTACTGTATTTTTACTGAAAGAGACTTCATTCAGAAACATTGAACACTAGTGTGCTTTATTGCTGTTGTTAATGTGTCAGCATCAGCTGTCTGATGAAATTCTTCTTTCTTTCTCTCTGTCTCCAGCAAAGCGAGCTCAACTCCTTCCTTTGGACGATAAAGCGAGACCCTCCCTCGTACTTCTACGGCACCATTCACGTCCCGTACACGCGCGTCTGGGACTTCATCCCCGAGAACTCCAAGCAGGCCTTCCAGGAGAGCGGCATCGTGTACTTCGAGCTGGACCTGACCGACCCGTACACCATCTCAGCGCTGACCAGCTGCCAGCTCCTGCCGCAGGGAGAGAACCTGCAGGACCTGCTGCCCAAAGACATCTACCGGCGGCTCAAGACTCACTTGGACTATGTCAAGCTCATGCTACCCTCCTGGATGACGCCGGACCAGAGGGGCAAGGGCCTGTACGCAGACTACCTGTTTAACGCCATCGCCGGGAACTGGGAGCGCAAGCGGCCCGTCTGGGTGATGCTGATGGTCAACTCTCTGACCGAGGCCGACATCAAGACACGCGGCGTTCCCGTGCTGGACCTGTATCTGGCGCAGGAGGCCCAGAGGATGAGGAAGAGAACCGGAGCTGTGGAGAAGGTGGAGGAGCAGTGCCATCCTCTGAACGGACTCAACTTCTCTCAGGTGAGCCGTCAAAACAGCATGGATCAATTCAAAACAGAAGTCTCTTCTGCTAAGCAAGGTTGGATTGAACTGCTTGCACAATTAACTACATGTACTTACTATATGGTTAGGGTTAGGTTTACTTGCATGTAATTATGCACAATTTATAGTTATTATAATAGTAAGTACATGTAACGTGTAACAAGGACACCTTAAAATAACGTTTTACTTAAAGAATTGTGAAATATTATTATAATTTAAAACAGCTGGTGTCTATGTGAATATGTTAAACTGTAATTGATTTCTGTATTTTCAGCATCATTACTACAGTCTTCAGTGTCACATGATCTTCAGAAATCATTCTAGAAACATGTCTGATTATTATCAGTTGAAAACAGTTATGAATAAATATTATTAAGAACTGAGAACCAATAACAACTGAGCAGCAAAGAATGATTAAGGATCATGTGACACAATAATTTACATTTCACAAAATATTAACATATATATATATTTGTTTTAGAATTTTGACTGTTTTTACTGCATTTTTGATCAAATAAATGCAGCCTACGTGAGACTTCTCAAAACTTGAAAAACATTATGATTATTGTAAATTATTGACCGGTAGTGTAGCAGATATACAAACCGTGTTGTTTGATATACAAACTGTGCTGTCATTGCTTGCACTTGTTTATTTACGTAGAAGAGCAGACTTGTATCACTTGTGTCTTTATTGTGTGACACACGATGCATGCATTTAAAAACATGTGATGCACTTAAAAAGCAGTGATATGCAGCAGAACAGTCAAGGGTGTTCATCTAGTGCTTTTCACGTAGAAAAACTCTTAAAAAGCAGTGCATTTGAATGCAAAAACACCAGCTGAGCATCCATCCTACCAGAGCGGACTCAAACGAGTGGAGGCACTTTGCATAGATCACATGTGTAATGCATTCCAGCAGTGATTGAGATGATTGTTGTTTATCAGGAAACTAGTGTTTTGGGATTTTAATGGCTGTCGCTGAAATCTAGAGGACGATAATGCTGAAACATAAATGACAGCAAATAAAGTACAATAGCTTTCAAGGGTTTGTAAGATTTGTTAACGTCTCCTCTGCCGTCTCGGTGCTCTTGCATTAGTGCATTAGTTGCTTTTCTGTGGTCAAGGAACGAGTGTGGAGGGAAATCTTTAACATTTAGGCCTGACTCTGTGTCAGCTGTACAAACATGTCTTGTGTTATTTAAAGTGATTTGAGCGTAATGGCTCTCGTCTGAATCTGACTCAAAACCCCGGTGTTGAAGTCAGATGGGTGTTGCTCTATTAGAGTCCTTCGGAGCGGCGGACACAGGGAGTCGTGTTGCGGCGGCTGGAGTTTGAGCTAATGCCGTATGAAACTAACGGGATTACACTCGGAGCCAGACAGCAGCGATCTGATCATCTAGAAGAGCTGTCACGTCACATTTACTTCTATAGCACTTTATACAATACAGATGGATTCAAAGCAGCTTCACTGTAGCAAACGGGAAAATAATAGTGCAAAATGAATCAATATTTTAAATATCAGCAGTACAGAAGACAATAGAGTCATTGTTCAGTTCAATAACAGTCTCAGTGTTGCAAAGTTCCTTAATTGCTAAATTAAATTGATTCAGTTAAAGCAGCTCTACATAAAAGTTCTACAGTGTCATTATGGCAGTAAAATAATCATCATGGCATACAGTAATTCACAACGTCATGCAAACTTAACATAATAGTGTGTAGTTTAGTCAAGAAGTCATTTATTTCTCTAGCGCTTTATAGAAAACCGATTGTTTCAAAGCAGCTTAAAGGGGTCATAAAGAACATTATTTTATGTTTTAGGTATAATGCAATATGTTTATGTGGTTTAAGGTTAAAAAAACATACATTTTTGTTATTTATCACATACTGTACATTATTGTTGCTCCTCTATGCTCCGCCTTTCTGAGAAGCGAGGCGTGCTCTGATTGGCCAGCTATCCGGTGCATTGTGATTGGCCGAATACCTCAAGCGTGAGATGGAAATGTTACGCCCCTCGCCGTATTGTGATGCTGTATTCCGGCGAGACGAGACATAAACAATAACACCCATTATAAACAAGGCATTTTTTGCATCCAGTGAGGACATAATTACTGATTATAATGACTTATACTGTATTTTTTTAAATTACCATGTCTGTATTTGTGATCGGAGAAACGACAAACAACAAGTACTACCCTACACGGCTCAAAACTCACGTTTGAATCGTCAGTGGCAAATTCTTTAAATATTAAAACATACTTACAGGCTGTGAGTCAGAAGCTTGCAAAGCTGGAATTGCTCCACTTTATAGAAACAGTCTTTGAGCACAGAAGGATTGTAAGCCACTCTTCCAGGTTCAGGACACAGTCCTTAGTAAAATGCGCTGCACACACTCCAATATTTGTTTTGTACTGTTCTGGAACAGTGTTGTAAATACAACTTAACCACTGATTTCTAGTTGTGTCCTCTTTTGGAAGCCCAAACAAAGTAGTTGCGCTTTCGCAACGAAACACAGCGTCTGCAGGACACTGCAACAGCAACACAACAGCCAGAATAATAGCTCCGCCTTCTTTCATTGCGTGTACATTTGGGCGGAGTTATGCAAATCTTTCCACACCATGATGTAGACATGTGGGGCCGTGTTTAAATAAGGCGTTTTAGGAGGGCGTGGCAGAGTCTTAACTTTTATATAGAATATCTCTTTGGTTTTAAAACTTTAGTATTTGCAACTTCAGGGAACTTATCGATGCACGATCAGCTTGTAACACTCCAAAGAGAAAGCTAAACTTGAAATCGCATAATGAATGAATGATGCATTTACTGTATATAGTGCTTTATTGTGTATTTTTGTATACCCAAAGTGCTTTAAAATCATGTGGGGGGGATCTCTCCTGAACCAAACACCAGCTACAGGTGGAGAGGAGAGAGAGACATAGAGCCAATCAAGTGTACGCGCTCACCACACACCAGCTACAGGTGGAGAGGAGAGAGAGACATAGAGCCAATCAAGTGTACGCGCTCACCACACACCAGCTACAGGTGGAGAGGAGAGAGAGTCATAGAGTCAATCAAGTGTACGCGCTCACCACACACCAGCTACAGGTGGAGAGGAGAGAGAGACATAGAGCCAATCAAGTGTATGCGCTCACCACACACCAGCTACAGGTGGAGAGGAGAGAGAGACATAGAGCCAATCAAGTGTATGCGCTCACCACACACCAGCTACAGGTGGAGAGGAGAGAGAGTCATAGAGTCAATCAAGTGTACGCGCTCACCACACACCAGCTACAGGTGGAGAGGAGAGAGAGTCATAGAGACGATCAAGTGTATGCTCTCACCACACACCAGCTACAGGTGGAGAGGAGAGAGAGACATAGAAACGATCAAGTGTATGCTCTCACCACACACCAGCTACAGGTGGAGAGGAGAGAGAGACATAGAAACGATCAAGTGTATGCTCTCACCACACACCAGCTACAGGTGGAGAGGAGAGAGAGTCATAGAGACAATCAAGTGTATGCGCTCACCACACACCAGCTACAGGTGGAGAGGAGAGAGAGTCATAGAGACAATCAAGTGTATGCGCTCACCACACACCAGCTACAGGTGGAGAGGAGAGAGAGACATAGAGCCAATCAAGTGTATGCTCTCACCACACACCAGCTACAGGTGGAGAGGAGAGAGAGATAGAGCCAATCAAGTGTATGCGCTCACCACACACCAGCTACAGGTGGAGAGGAGAGAGAGACATAGAGCCAATCAAGTGTATGCTCTCACCACACACCAGCTACAGGTGGAGAGGAGAGAGAGATAGAGCCGATCAAGTGTATGCTCTCACCACACACCAGCTGTAGGTGGAGAGGAGAGAGAGTCATAGAGACGATCAAGTGTATGTTCTCACCACACACCAGCTACAGGTGGAGAGGAGAGAGAGTCATAGAGCCGATCAAGTGTATGCGCTCACCACACACCAGCTACAGGTGGAGAGGAGAGAGAGTCATAGAGACAATCAAGTGGATGGGGATTATTAGGAGAACTTGATTGACAAGGGCAAGTGGGGGGTGTTTGGCCAGGACACCGGGGTTACACCCCTAGTCTTTACGAGAAGTGCCATGGGATTTTTAATGACCACAGAGTGTCATAATATAATAATATGACCCCTTTAAATTAATAAACAGTAAAATAACTGAATCAACAATTGTTCATCAAATTCTTCTGTAAAGACAGCAGTGTCATTATTCAGCTCCAGTTAGTTCAGTGTAATATTGTTTGTAATTTTTGTGTTTTTGTCATGCAGTATGAGAGAATGAATGAGAATGAGCTTTATTAGCCAGGTATGTTTACACATACAAGGAGTTTGTTATAGTGAAAGAAGCTACGCAGTGCTACAGAATGACAGCAAAAGGACAGGACACACATAATAAAGAATAATATACAAATAGGCAATGTATATTGGCAAAAACACAATATATAATATAGATTATTATGTGTGTACAGGTCTGATATGATGCAAATTTGAAATGTAAATAAGTATATGTGGTGAATAAATAATTGTGTAATAGTGTTGTGTGTTCCACGTTTATTGTCAAGAGTTGGATTGCCTGAGGGAAGAAACTGTTTCTGTGTCTGGTCGTTCTGGTGCTCAGAGCTCTGTATGCGAGTGTCCCACTTCAGGTCCTGGGAGATGGTTGTGCCCATGAACCTGAGTGACTCCACTGTCATTATAGAGCTGTTCATGATGGTGAGTGGGGGGAGAGCGGGGGTTTCTCCTGAAGTCTACCATTGTCATGAATCTGGTTACCACTCACTACAACTGCACATCACCCATGGACTACATCTCCCATCATGCACTGCACCCACACATTCCCGTCCACCATTACACCAATCACACAGCTGTCACCATTCACTCATTAGCCTTGATTGCCTCCCCACACCTGCACCTCATTCTCACACTCACATTTAAGCAGCACTCTCACTTGCACTCACTGCGAAGTCTTGTTTTGCCCTGTCTACATTTCCGAGCGTTTTCCCTAGTTTGTCTTCCCGTGTTCTACCTGGACTGTTGACTTCCTCTCCTGATCGTTTGCTGCCTGCCTCTCTGACCCCGCCTGCTTTCTGGTATCCTCTCTGTCTGCCGCCTGCCCTGACCCCTTGCTCTGCCTCTGATTACGACTCTGCCTTGTCTACGTTGCCCTCGATACCACTGCTTGATATTTGCCTGTTTGACCTCCTCCTTGTATTAATAAAGCTGCAAGTGGATCTACTCTCGCCTCTGACCAGTCATTCATTACAGAAGACTTCGCCACACAAGGATCCAGCACCTTTCAGGTCAACATCTTTCAGGTATGGATGCAAGAGTATTGTTTGCCCTTAAGCAAAGCCCACGATCCCTGGAGAACCATATTAAGGAGTTCTTAGCCTGTGCTCACTATTCAGACTTACCGGACATTATTTTGATTGACATTTTTTGTGATGGCATTAGGCAGCCTCTACAAACTCAGCTCAGACGCGAGGGTCCGCGCTCATCACTGAGTTGTTTTTTAGAGTTTGCTTTGTTGACTGCTGGCTCACCATTCCCTGGGGGTGTCGCGGATGAGAATCGCGACACTGCATCTTGTCACAAAATGGCCGCCGATCCTAAGCCTCATACCAGGCCTGCCAAGCCGGAGTCCCCGGCCAGGATGGCAACCACGCCTGCGGATACACCTCTTTGGCCAGGACTGATTACTAGTGTGTTGGACCCACCACTGGTGTCGGTGCGAGCAGCAGGCATCCCCAGGTTCGTCGCAGAGCCCGTTCCGATCCGGGGGCTCACAGAGTCCGCTCCAGAGCCCGCTCCGATCCGGGAGCTCACAGAGTCCGCTCCAGAGCCCGCTCCGATCCGGGAGCTCACAGAGTCCGCTCCAGAGCCCGCTCCGATCCGGGAGCTCACAGAGTCCGCTCCAGAGCCCGCTCCGATCCGGGAGCTCGCAGAGTCCGCTCCAGAGCCCGCTCCGATCCGGGAGCTCGCAGAGTCCGCTCCAGAGCCCGCTCCGATCCGGGAGCTCGCAGAGTCCGCTCCAGAGCCCGCTCCGATCCGGGAGCTCGCAGAGTCCGCTCCAGAGCCCGCTCCGATCCGGGAGCTCACAGAGTCCGCTCCAGAGCCCGCTCCGTCCCGGGAGCTCGCAGAGTCCGCTCCAGAGCCCGCTCCGTCCCGGGAGCTCGCAGAGTCCGCTCCAGAGCCCGCTCCATCCCGGGAGCTCGCAGAGTCCGCTCCAGAGCCCGCTCCGATCCGGGAGCTCGCAGAGTCCGCTCTCCTTCGTCTCCGCTTGTCCCGCCCAGCTCGCCTTCGCCGCTGGTCCCGCCCAGCTCTCCTTCGTCTCCACTGGTCCCGCCCAGCTCAACAATGCCTCCGCTGGTTCCGTCCAGTTCTACCGAGCGCCCAAGAGAGTCAGAGCCACCTGAGTGCCCAAGAGAGTCAGAGCCGCCCGAGCGCCACCGAGATTCAGCGCTTCCAGAGTGCCCTCTCGAGGTAGTGGAGTTCACCAAGAACTTTCATGGAGGGAGCTCCCCTCCATTGCTCACGGAGACCCTGGACCCGCCATGGCCCATGAGGTCCCCTGATCCATCATGGCTGCCCGAGGCCCCGGATCTACCATGGCCGCTTAAACTCCCTGCCCCGGTTCCTGAATCCAAATGTGCTCTCTCTGCCTCTTGTGTCTCCGTTTCCTCTAGGTCCCAGTCTCGGCCAGGGATCTCTGCTCCGCCCTGGTGGGCGTCTGTCTCGTCTGCTCCGCCCTGGTGGGCGTCTGTCTCGTCTGCTCCGCCCTGGAGGGTGCCTGTCACGTCTGCTCCGCCCTGGAGGGTGCCTGTCACGTCTGCTCCGCCCTGGTGGGCGTCTGTCTCGTCTGCTCCGCCCTGGTGGGCGTCTGTCTCGTCTGCTCCGCCCTGGTGGGCGCCTGATCTGCCAGAGTCACTCCACGTCTCCGTCGACCTGCCAGAGTCACTCCACGTCTCCGTCGACCTGCCAGAGTCACTCCACGTCTCCGTCGACCTGCCAGAGTCACTCCACGTCTCCGTCGACCTGCCAGAGTCACTCCACGTCTCCGTCGACCTGCCAGAGTCACTCCACGTCTCCGTCGACCTGCCAGAGTCACTCCACGTCTCCGTCGACCTGCCAGAGACACTCCACGTCTCCGTCGACCTGCCAGAGTCACCCCACGCCTCCGCTGACCTGCCAGAGTCACCTCACGCCTCCGCTGACCTGCCAGAGTCACCTCACGCCTCCGCTGACCTGCCAGAGTCACCTCACGCCTCCGCTGACCTGCCAGAGTCACCTCACGCCTCCGCTGACCTGCCAGAGTCACCTCACGCCTCCGCTGACCTGCCAGAGTCACCTCACGCCTCCGCTGACCTGCCAGAGTCACCTCACGCCACAGCAGTCTACCCAGTGTCCCTTCACGTCCCTGCTGTCTCGTCCGCCCTGCCCTGGTGGGCTCCTGTCTCATTGGCCCCACATGGACCTGGCCCTCCGTCCCCTCCCCCGGTTCCACCTCCGCTCCACCGCCCTCCTGGACTACGCTTTGTGTAAGCGTCTGGAAGCCGCTCTTAGGGGGGGGGGCTCTGTCATGAATCTGGTTACCACTCACTACAACTGCACATCACCCATGGACTACATCTCCCATCATGCACTGCACCCACACATTCCCGTCCACCATTACACCAATCACACAGCTGTCACCATTCACTCATTAGCCTTGATTGCCTCCCCACACCTGCACCTCATTCTCACACTCACATTTAAGCAGCACTCTCACTTGCACTCACTGCGAAGTCTTGTTTTGCCCTGTCTACATTTCCGAGCGTTTTCCCTAGTTTGTCTTCCCGTGTTCTACCTGGACTGATGACTTCCTCTCCTGATCGTTTGCTGCCTGCCTCTCTGACCCCGCCTGCTTTCTGGTATCCTCTCTGTCTGCCGCCTGCCCTGACCCCTTGCTCTGCCTCTGATTATGACTCTGCCTTGTCTACGTTGCCCTCGATACCACTGCTTGATATTTGCCTGTTTGACCTCCTCCTTGTATTAATAAAGCTGCAAGTGGATCTACTCTCGCCTCTGACCAGTCATTCATTACAACCATCATCTCCACAGTTTTGAGCGTGTTAAGCTCCAGGTTGTTAAGACTGCACCAGACAGCCAGCTCCTTAACCTCCTGTCTGTAAGCAGACTCGTCTCCATGCTGATTGAGGCCGATCAATGTGGTGTCGTCTGCAAACTTCAGGAGCTTGACAGTAGTGGCCAAAAATTGACATCTGTAGAGGATATTTCTCTATAATTGCTTTTATTGACCCAACAAGAATGAAATGTGAGAGAAGAGGAAAACACTGACTCTGTGAAAGTATTTAACCGAAAAATTTATTTGGCAAAAAAAAGAGCAAACGGCAGCTTATCAATATTACAGAATATGCATTTTGTTTTACTATGCATAGAAAAACTAAAAAACATGCATTAAATGTAATCAGTTATTAATATTGGATTGATTCTCTCTTGTTTCTGATTACAGCAGTCATTCTGCAGAGCAGAACTTTGCACATAATTTCTTTGTATGACATAGTTTGTCATGTTGTGTTATTACAAAAGGAAACATACATTAGTTTTACACTCAATACTTACAGTAAAACCGCTGCATGTCCATTTTGCTAGGCCAGGCGTCACTTCTGGCCACTGCTGTGTGTTATGATGGTTATATCACGTGAGTAACGCTGCGGCTTCTGTCTTCCATGAAGCGTCTAGCAAACGAATAGCTCTTTAAACTGAATTAATCCACATGAATGGAGCTTGAAGATCATTCTGTTTCTCTGTCTTTGCTAAGCTCTTCAATCTCTGCATGGGCAGGAGCTCAAGGCGTGTTCAGACGTTCTGCTGAAATCCCAACAGCCCTGTGACGAGGCTGGGCTTTCATGAGCAGACCTCACGGTGAGCCGTGGCTTTGATTGGCTTACGCACAAGTCTCTGATAGCAGCTCAGTGTTAAACACGTGAACGCCACAGTCTCTGATGAGAATCTACAGGAATCTGATGCTTTCATTAGTTTGGGGCCAAGGTGCGATGGCATCCATTGTATCCGTTAGATTTCCTATTATTATTATTCTTCTTCCACTCTGGAGTTCTATGGCAGCCTATAGAACCGCTTGCGGGAAAGTTATGAAATTTGGCACACTGATAGAGGACAGTCCCGAAATGAACCATAGCAAGTTTTGAGTCTCTAACTCCAACTCTCTAGCGCCACCACTTGTGCAAAATTTCACTCATGTTTATGCTAATAACGTTTGATCCGTAAGGTACAGAAGGAAAATTATGTTTTCCTCTGAATCCTTGACTCGGCATGAAAAATAAAAAAAATCATAGGGTTTAGATTTTCCAAAATTCCAAAATGGTATGGTTTACATTTTTCGCTATTTTTAATAGTTCGAAAAACCTACTTTTCGAACTCGTCCTAGACGCTTTGTCTGATTTTCCCCAAATTTGGCTCAGATCATCTACAGACTAGGCTGACAATAATTTCTGGAATTCAAATTGATTAGTCAAACCGTTCTTGAATAACGTGCAAACAAATTAAATTCTATGAAGAGCACGTAGAAATTGATCTGAGCTATATCTCTGCAAATCTTTGACATATTGACACTAAATTTGTGTGTGCCATTGTCACCTCATACTGACCATGCCACGTATATTTGATAACAGCTTCACCTATTGGTCAGAAGTGATAAGCCAAGAAATCATATTACTAGTGGTTGTATTTATGATTTTTAAGCCATTTTGACTAAAATCATCTTACAATGGGTTTAATTTCTCATTGCTGCAGTTGGTCTGATGCTTGCTTCTGTAGTGCTTCGCCCCGTAACTCTGCTTGCAGCTATATTTTGCTTTATTTCTGTAACATTGACCATTTAATAGATTCACAGAGATGAACAGGAAAACAACAGAATTAGGGCTGGGTGATAAACAATAATATCATATTGAGATTGGAGTTTGTTATTAATCTAAGAGCAGAAATATACACTAATAGTCTGCATGTGAATTTACATCTACTGCACAAACTCAAACACACGTGACTCTCGTCTGCGTCTCAATAAATGAAGAACGAACTTCATCTTTAATCAGCGTTTACTTTGAGAAAACCACCGTCAAACACACACTGAGACTCTTCACCAGCATCAAAGTCTGATGAAGAAATTATGACAGAAATATACTTATACTGTACACTAAAATAGTAATAATAAGGATATTATTTTTAAGGAGTATCATACAATCAGGATATGTTTTCAACCATGTTTTAATCTCATTTTTAATTTATTTGAAAAAATATATATTTTGCCGTAAATTGTCATATTATCATTTGATCACATTTTTAAAGATTAAATTGCTAAAATTGTATTAATTATTTTCATTAGACATCATTTTTGATTATAAATTTGTGTTAAATCATAAAAAACACAAAATCCAGAAAAATGGAAAACACAATTTAAAGAAATGAATTTAACAAATGGATTCCAAAATTTAAAAAAAGATATATTCTGTGGTTTAATTGTTAAACAAACAGGTTCTGTTACATTCAAAGTCCGACAAACATACGGAAAGCATTTATTTTTAGACTTATGGTAAACGAATATCATAATACATATTAATATCGTATAAAAACATAAATAATATATATTAGTACTGTCAAATGATTATAATCACATCCAAAATAAAAGTTTTAGTTTACAGAATATATTGTGTATATGTCACATGTTTGTTTCCGTTTAGTTCCTGTTTGCCCTTATTTGGTTTGTTTCCTGTCATTGTCTAATTATCGTTCAGTCTTATCACCTGTGTTTGATTAATCCTTTCGTTTGTTCCTCTGTTCCCTGTCTTTTATAAGTCCTCAGTTCTTCTCTTTGTCTTGGATTAATGTTTTTCAGTGGAGCTAATGTGTTGATGTTATTAAAGACTCTTGTTCGTTTACTCCTTCGTCGTTCGCCTTTCTTACTGCAACCACGTACCGTGATAGTATATTTATTTTGTATACACATACAGCGTATATTTTGAAAATATTTACATATTTATACTCATATAATTCATATAATTTGTGTCCCTGGAGCACAGAAGCAGTCATAAGCAGCACAGCTTATATTTGTAGCAATAGCCAACAATACATTGTATGGCTCAAAATTATACATTTTTCTTTAATGCCAAAAATCATTAGATATTAAGTCATGTTCCATGAAGAAATTTAGTACATTTCCTAATGTAAATATATAATTATTGATTAGTAATATGCATTGCTAAGAACAACTTTAAAGGTGATTTTCTCAATATTTAGATTTTTTTTTGCACCCTCAGATTCCAGATTTTCAAATATTGTCCGATCATAACAAACCATACATTAATGGAAATATAATTTATTCAGCTTTCAGATGATGCATACAATTGACTCTTATGACTGATTATTTTGGTCCTGGGTCACATATATAAATATATTTAATGTATAACATATTTTTCTTAAATATATACATGCATGTGTGCATTTATATATATACATAATAAATATACACAGAACACACACATGTAAACAAAAGCTTATTTTGATCACGATTAACCATTTGACATCACTATTATATATATATATATATTAGTGGTGGGCCGTTATCGGCGTTAACCTGCTGCGTTAACGCGAGACTCTTATCGGCGATAAAAAAAATATCGCCGTTAATCTATTCTCAAAGTTGGGTTGGGAGCTGGGTCTATACTACGCAAGCTATGATGACTTTCACCCTGATATTTTAGCGCGGATGTATACCTAGCCGAATTGCACTGTAGGGGGCGAGAACGAGTCTTCGAACTAGAGGCTCGCAGTCCGTGATGGACAGATTGTTAACGGCTGGTCTATGTGGTAATACAATCGGGCAGGACATCCAAACGCTCACCTATCATTCATCAACCTCAAATATGGCTTTTCATCTGAAAGATGTATGTAGTAGCAACTTTACATGGCCGCTCAATATGATGTTAACTAGAGAAATGTGCGCTATTGAAGTGTTTGTGTGGAAGCGCGTTTGCTGCAGGACAGGCTCCGGTGCGCTCACTTGCTCTTACATCTCCGTCATTCTTGGTCATACAGATAAAAGTAGCCTAATACAGCTTTCGAATCTGTAAAGACTCTACGTTTATTTGTGTGCACTCAGAATAACAACGAAACGTTGCGCTTTTAAGCAAACAGGTTGCGCTTTAGGTCTCATGTGAACTTGAGAATTCACTCCCGTGTCACCCTCTGCTTCGAACCTGTGTGTATGCCTAACGTTACTGTGAAATTACCACATCAGACGTGACGTGCTAACATGGATGCAGCTATGAAGCCGCCGGGTTTGCTTCAGGGAAAATTTATTTTTAAGAAGCTTCCCAATGGAAACTGTAAACAGTTCATCACGACCTCTTATGTAGGCCTACAGTTCAAAATTCATGTTTAACTGAATAAACAGTTAGTAAACACAAGTACATCTTATTGAACATAGTTTATTTTCATCACCAATTATCATAGTAGAACAGCTTTCTCAAGCAGTTTGTGATGCATTTTGGAAACAGGAGATGAGCCCCTGGTCTAAAGCGCCACCTGGCTTGAGAAACCCGTTCTCAAAGACTTACTTTTAGTCATTATTTGGGTAGCACACATATTCTGAATGCCTTCGGCAGAATTCAAATGAGCCATTTTAATCTAGATTAATCTAGATTAATTCCAAAATTAATCTAGATTAATCTAGATTAAAAAAAATAATCTATGCCCACCCCTAATATATATATATATGGGCCGTATCTACCATCCCTAAGCAAAATCAATGTTCTGTAAAGCAGCGCTAAAAGACAGTCGTGTCATTATTCAGCTCCAGTCAGTTCAGTGTTGACTCGGTTCAGACAGATGATTGAACTTTCTCAGGACCGTCCCGCTCGGACGACATCAGGAACGGTGAGAAGCGGCCAAATCCTTTAATGACTTCTGGCGCCTTTAATACGCCTCGACCTCGAATTCCACTGGTGTTTTTAATGCTCACCACTTTGTGGCGTTAAACATAACTTTAAAGCTTTGAGAAAATATCCTCGCTGCCAAATCGCACTGGATTCCTAAAACACGAGCAGTAATGATAAATGGTGTTTGTACAGATTTAAAGGTCTCGGAGCGACCCACGAGTCTCACGCAGAACCAGAGATGAGGCTTTTAGTGATGAAAACTGCTTCTGCTCACTTTATAGACAGAAGCCAAAATTAAACAGCTGGCTGTTTCTGCTTCTTGCACACTTTTTAAAATCTGATTAAACAGTGTGCTTTCTTCAGAATGCATTCAGCAACTCTTACTGAAATTAAATCAGCTCTGTGCAGTCAGGACGCCACACAATCACATTTATATAGATATGTTGGTGACTGTGATTAGGATTCATTTGCATGCCGCTGGAGCTGCTGTAAATGTGTTCACCCTCATCTGAGATGTAGACAAGTTTGTTTCTTCATCAGGTTTGTAGAAATGTGTCTCAGCAATGGATGTGAATGGGTGCCGTCAGAATGAGAGTCTGATAAAAACATCACAATAACCCTCAGTCCATCAGTTAACATCTGGAGGAGACAAAAGATTAAACTAATCCAGCATTAAGACGTTTTAACTAAAATACAGTCAATAATCCATAATAACTCTTCCTCCAGTGAAAAAGTGTTCTGGTCTGAATCAGGAGAGAAATCTGCACAGATCAAAACAGCTCTTTGTCTTCTCCAGATGTTAGCTGATGGACTGGAGTCAATTGTGATGTTTTTATTAGACTCTCATTCTGACGGCACCCATTCACATCCATTGCTGAGATAATAACTATTCCATTATTGTTGTAAGATTCATCAATTACGAAACAAACTCATTCAGATAATCTGATATTAAATTGCTAATATGACTGCATATTAATTGTCCCGTGAATGGTACGTCATCAAACTGTCTGTGTAATTTCAGTATGTTTCAGAAACGCGTTCACACTCTCGTATTTCGCTGCATGGCTCAGTGTGTTTTAGTGAAAACATCTCATTTGTGCGTCGGGTTTATTTCCAGATGAAGGTGTCGTAGTAAGAGTCAACGCACGAGTGAGTCTCTCTGAATTACTCCTAATCCTTTTACAGTGTCTTCAGCAGCTGTAGTTCTCAATGTTGGAGAGTTTACTGGGAGTCAGACGCTGGGAAACTCTACCTCCTCGGATTCGACGTAAGTCTGGAGTTATTGGGGTGTTTCGTGTGTGGATCATGGTGGATCGGACTGGACATCATCAGTCAGAGGATCGTTTCTGCTGCGTTTCACTCAGTGCTGGGTTTCCTCACCGCTCTTGACCAAACACACCTCGCTGGAGTCTGTATCCGGATCAGTAACAGACCTCACAAAGCTCTTTAGTCCTGCCGATCTTCTCATGAGAGCTGTCTGTCTCTCTGTGTTAGATCAGAGTGGACCTCGTGTTGTCGATCAGCTTCTCAGAACCTCGGGAACAGGCTTCACAGATCCGACCCTCGGGTGAAATCATGCATGAGCCTCAGAGACACAAGCTCGTGTCCTACTTGTTACTCTAATTACCCACGGTAAACACACTGTCAGTGCACTATTGAGAACAGTGACAGCCCTTTATTTAGTATTAGCTAGAATCTTTAAGTGTTTATTTGTTTTGAATGACCACCCTTCATATTGTAAGTGCGGTTCTCAGTTATTTGTGATCCAGATGCCAAGTACAGATGTTTTATTAAACATATTAGCCATTTCTACTTTAAGCTTAAACTCTGCAGTGTGTGTGCATGGCTGGTAATGTTTGATCAGCTTTAAATATAATGTCTTCAGAAGGGTTTCCTTCATGCAATCATGTTTGTGATTGATGTGTGTGTGTGTGTGTGTGTGTGTGTGTGTGCGTGTGTGTGTGTGTGTGTGCGTGCGTGCGTGTGTGTGCGTGTGTGTGTGTGTGAAAGCATATCTTTGCTCCAGCGTAAGTTCTTTAATGGCCATCATTCCCTGCTATTGTTCTGTCTCCGGTCTTTGACAGTCACTCAGGGATTCGTTTGTGCGTCGCCCTCCATTAGCATGTGTGTGTGAGTAATTACAGCCACTATTGTTCCTCTTAACGTGCTAATACATGAGTATTAGAGAGGTGTTAACTGAATCAAATGGCGTGTTAATCTAGTGTTAGTGTGTCACAGGCTCTAATAAACAAGAGAGTGATTGGTTATGATGCTGAACTTTTGAAGTTCATAGTAAACAGAACACTTTAAAAATTATATTTTGAACAATTTCTGAACCAAGATTATTGGAGTATGTTTTACATGTTTTAAATAAATTATTCTTTATTTTTATTAATTTTCTTATATATATATTTTTTTCTTCTAATTTATTAATTATTTTATTATGTTCATATTTATATTATGTAACATTTATTTTATTAAATAATTTTAATTCCAGTCTTTCTACTTCGAAATGTCACATTTAATTAATTGTTACTTGCCGTTTCTTTGTAATTATTTGTGATATTTTCTAGCGATGAATAGGATAATATGCATATATTTTTTCAGTGTGTTCATCAGCAGAATGTAGGAAGCCCATTTCCTCAATAGAATAAAATATGATTTCTGGAAGTCCTGAGATGTGAGTTGAATCTCTACTGTGCAGACTCGGGCTCCAAACGAATCTCTACTGCGCAGACTCGGGCTCCAAACGAATCTCTACTGCGCAGACTCGGGCTCCAAATGAATCTCTACTGCGCAGACTCGGGCTCCAAACGAATCTCTACTGCGCAGACTCGGGCTCCAAACGAATCTCTACTGATCTCTACTTGGGCTCCAAACGAATCTCTACTGCGCAGACTCTGGCTCCAAACGAATCTCTACTGCGCAGACTCGGGCTCCAAACTAATCTCTACTGCGCAGACTCGGGCTCCAAACGAATCTCTACTGCGCAGACTCGGGCTCCAAACGAATCTCTACTGCGCATCTCTACTCGGGCTCCAAACTAATCTCTACTGCGCAGACTCAGGCTCCAAACGAATCTCTACTGCGCAGACTCGGGCTCTCTAAGACGCACCAAACTAATCTCTACTGCGCAGACTCAGGCTCCAAACGAATCTCTACTGCGCAGACTCTGGCTCCAAACGAATCTCTACTGCGCAGACTTGGGCTCCAAACGAATCTCTACTGCGCAGACTCAGGCTCCAAACGAATCTCTACTGCGCAGACTCGGGCTCCAAACGAATCTCTACTGCGCAGACTTGGGCTCCAAACGAATCTCTACTGCGCAGACTCGGGCACCAAACTAATCTCTACTGCGCAGACTCGGGGACTCGGGCTCCAAACTAATCTCTACTGCGCAGACTCGGGCTCCAAACTAATCTCTACTGCGCAGACTTGGGCTCCAAACGAATCTCTACTGCGCAGACTCGGGCTCCAAACTAATCTCTACTGCGCAGACTTGGGCTCCAAACGAATCTCTACTGCGCAGACTCGGGCTCCAAACGAATCTCTACTGCGTAGACTCGTGCTCCAAACGAATCTCTACTGCGCAGACTTGGGCTCCAAACGAATCTCTACTGCGCAGACTCGGGCTCCAAATGAATCTCTACTGCGCAGACTCGGGCTCCAAACGAATCTCTACTGCACAGACTCGGGCTCCAAACGAATCTCTACTGCGCAGACTCGGGCTCCAAACGAATCTCTACTGCGCAGACTCGGGCTCCAAATGAATCTCTACTGCACAGACTCGGGCTCCAAACGAATCTCTACTGTGCAGACTCGGGGTCCAAACGAATCTCTACTGCGCAGTCTCGGGGTCCAAACGAATCTCTACTGTGCAGACTCGGGGTCCAAACGAATCTCTACTGCGCAGTCTCGGGCTGCAAATTACGTCATTTACTCAAGATGGCATCGGCCATACTGAGATGTATTCGCTTCAATTTTCTATAGTACAAGGACGCGTCGTCCATCTTTTTACAGTCTATGATTTAATCTCAGAGCAAATGCTGGTGGATTCTCACTGCTGACTGCAGCACTTTAACACCAGCGACACACAGACGTCTCGTCAGCACCAGAGCTCCACACGCTCATATGTAGCGTGCTCAACATTAGGACGGCTGATGCAATCCACTCCTGCAGCTGCTGTCAAACTCTCTTTCACGCCGGTGGTCACTCGCTCTTTGAAGTCTCTCGCGGCTCTTTGACCGATTCTCGCGAGCGCTGTATTGTTGA
>CM049869.1:45550356-45580356 GCA_027474115.1 Schizopygopsis malacanthus | reverse complement strand
CATTCTCATGAGACTGTAAACTTTAGCCATGTAAGTTGCTAACTAGCACATTATTAGGAAAGGCAATTAGCAAAGATTCATAAACTTATATTCACTTCTTCTGGAGGTGAAGCTGGATCACGAATGATTCTCGCGAACATAGATGTATTTAGGTTGATTTGAAGGGCTCATTCCCTTCAAAAACAAGTCAAGTCAAGTCACCTTTATTTATATAGCACTTTTAACAATACAGATTGTGTCAAAGCAGCTTTACGGTATCAAATAGGAAAATAGTGTGTCTGTAATGCAAAAGGACAATAGTAAACACTCAATTTTCATCATTGAATTCAGTGATTTCATCGTCCAGCTCAATTCTAATAGTATTTGTGCAATCAAGTCGACTATATTGCTGGAAATTAAAGGGATACTCCACCCCAAAATGAAAATGTTGTCATTAATCACTTACTCCCATGTCGTTCCAAACCTGTAAATGCTTCGTTCGTCTTCGGAACACAATTTAAGATGTTTTAGATAAAAACCGTGATGCTTGCGTCCAGCGTATATTCTCCAAAGTGGCGCTACGCTGACACAGAGGAGACGAATTGTTGAATAAAACTGTTCTTTGCGCAGAAAACGTGTTCTCGTTGCTTCATTAAATCCAGATTGAACCACTGATGGCAGATGGACTATTCTGATGATGCTTTTCATACTTTTATGGACCTTGACAGTCATCAAGCAGATCACGTGTTAGACAGTGTTTCTAGGTTATTACATGCAGAGGTTTTAGGTACGATAATTAACACCTCTGTTTTTTTCAGAATTTAGCTGTAAGAAATTACTCATCATCCAGTTTTTTATATCGACTATGCATTCTAATTAGTTTTTCAAATTGGTATGTTTCATCGGGCAGCAAATAAATATAGAGCTGAGTATCATCAGCATAACAGTGAAAGCTCACCCCGTGATCCCAGATGATATCTCCCAAGGGTAACATGTAAAGCGGGAAAAGTAATGGCCCTAGTACTGAGCCTTGAGGTACTCCATACTGCACTTGTGATCGATATGATACCTCTGTATCTGTATATGATAAAAACAAAAGTAATCCACTGTGTCTTCAGTGGCTCAGATGTCTGGAGTAAATGATAACTGCTAACAACAACAAAACACCTCAGTCGCTTAGGAGACGTTCTTGTCTACCCCTGCTCCAGTGTCGAAACAATGGCAGATTGTTCACAGCTCACTCAGGGCGGGTCTAAGGTAAAACGCTAGTGTCAATCAACCATTGTGGGAGGGACCTGGTCTGTGTGATGTCACACAGCCAAGAAGCTGAGAACAGCTTGATTTGAGAAAGGGGATATTATTTTATAGGCATTAAAAAAAAACACTGGGTCGATTTTTATCATTATAGGGTGGATATGTACTGTACAAACACTGCCAACACACATTTATGTTCAAACAACTTGTAAAAGTGAATTTAGCATCTGATGGCCCCGTTAAAAGCCAGAACATACAGATATCTGAAGACTGAACAGACTGTAAACGCAGATGTGTGTTGCATTCAGATTCAAGTTCAGAGTCTATATAACCATATAGTTTATATAGCTATAACAATAACTCTTATCATCCACACCAACACACAGTGATGTTTTGTTTATTGACGCTTTTACAACATTGATCTTATCTGTTCAATAGCAAATTGTACATGACTCTGATTCAGAAAATGTGCTGCCAATATTGGAAGTTTGATAATTTTTCATGACTAAATGCCTGTTCACACCAAGAACAATTATTATATTCACAGAGATATTGTTTAAAAAATCTGTCTGAATTGAAAAGAATAGTGAAGTCCACACCACAACTATATCAATAACGACACACAGGAACGATATCGCCAGAATCACTTTCAACAATGAATTATCACTCATAACACAACGACCTAAAACACACTAAGTAGCAATATACAATGTTTGCTTTTATAAAATGTCTTTACATAACAATAATGACACTTTCTACTGTTTATAATTCACTGCAGTAAATGTTACATGCTTCATGTTTACATTACAGCACAACATTATTACCCCTTTTGTATAAATGGTAATGCAAGTAAAAGACCAACACTTGTGAAGATGTTCAGCTACAAGATAATATTTGATTTGTTTACATTCAGAATATTTTCTATATTATATTACTGAAGAAATGGTGCAAATTTCTGTTTTGAAAACAGTATGTAAATGTGCAAATCGGCTTGTGCAGTACATCAAGGTTTGGTGGCGTTTGTGATAAAATAATTCATGTAATCTGACAGATGTCGTCAATGAATGCAATATGTACTAAAGCAAAGCAGCTTGGTCCACAGTGACTGATGTTGTGCTCGCTGTCTGAGACAGAGTCCTATAAAAGTGACCTAAGTATTGAGAAATGTGTCCTAGCGATCGTTAAAAAAACTGTAAAGCGACAGACGACAGCAGCAGACGCAACAAACAGATCGATATCATGCATTGGTGTGGATGCTAATATGGCTATCATTATTGTTTTTGGTGTGAACAGGCCTTAAGACTAATATAATTTCAGCCCTGTCACAGATGTTCAGCTGATTTGAGTGTTTAGGAAACCTGTTTGGACTCAATCATCCGTATTATTTCTGTGATTGTGTTCGGTGCAGAAATCACACACTCTTCAGCTCCGTGGAGTGTTTTCAGCGCATGCATCAAGAAAGCAACGGGTGATTTCCATCACAAAGCTGAATTATTGACTTTCATAGGGCCGCAGTGCTTTGATATGGACGCTCTCTGGTTCCCGCGCGTGTGAATGTGGCCAGTGACCCGCAGAACGGACACAACGCATTCGTTCAGGCCCGGCTCTTTCATTCAGCGCCTCCTCCTCCTCTGCGCCGTAATTTAAGGGGCTGAAAGGCTCTTTTGCACTGCTGAAGATGCTTTGGCTGTGGCAGATGGAGGGAGTTTGGGAGGCTAGCGGGGTGGCGATAGGCTAATTTGAGAAGCACAAAGCCGGCGTGCTTTCAAATGCAGAGCAGGAGGCTTTGATGAGTGCGGGATGAAAGCGCGGGGAGCCCAGCGGACGACGGGGGCCCTTTGTCCCAAACAAGAAGGCATCTGCTGGGCTTTGCCCTCCTCTCTGGGACGAGCCCCTCCAACTATGACGGACGGGGCCAGAGAGTGTCACCGGCGCTGATGAAAAGAGCTCGAGTGTGAGTGAGTGAGTGAGTGAGTGAGTGTGTGTGTGTGTGTGTGTGTGTGTGTGTGTGTGTGTGTGTGTGTGTGTGTGTGTGTGTGTGTGTGTGTGTGTGTGTGTGTGTGTGTGTGTGTGTGAGTGATGTCCCCACAAGGATATTAAAACATTACATTTTTGACATTATAGGGAGCGGCCTGCGGCTTTTTATTAAAAATTAAATTATTAAATTATATTACATTATTAAAAATATTAAAGGATGTTTATCTGAAAGAGTAAGAATGCAAACAGGTTTTCTGTAAGGGGTTGGTTTAGGATTGGGAAATCTAAAATATTGTTTGGTCAGTATAAAAGTAATAGAAGTCTATGGAAAGTCTGCACAATTCACAGAAACAAACGTGTGCATGTGTGTATGCTTGTAAGAGTGTGCGTGTGAGAGAGAGTGTGTGTGTGCGTGTAAGAGTGTGTGTGTGTGTGTGTGTGTGTGTGTGTGTGTGTGCGTGTAAGAGTGTGCATGTGTGTGTGTGTAAACACTGGGGAATTTCATGGTGACACAATGCTGAGCTGCAGCAGCAGCAACAAAAAGCGGCAGCTAGAACTAATTGAAAGCTCCTCCGCGGATCCTTTGATCTGTAAGAGATTCACTCACGCTTCAGCAGAACCTCCTTCAGGAGCGTCAGACACAAACACTTCTGCTTCTAGTCAGTCTTCACTAGTACTAGTCCTCATGCTGGTCAAGCCTCTGAGTGTTGAGTTGTGTGTGTAAGAGCAGTTTTTCATCCATAATGTCTTAAAATGTCAGTATATTACAGACATTACACACACGTGGTTTATTAATTACTTAGCAGCTTATTTTAATACTTTGTATTGTTATTAGCACTGATGGTGCAAGAAACCTATTGGAATTGCTCCATTTATTATTTTTAATATAGTTAAAATTTTTCTTCTTCTCCAAAATGAATTGCATTTTGAGGGCCTAAACACGCTGTAAAACTCATATAACTTCGCACACAGGTCAGAAGTGGTGAACATGTATGTCTAATATTGGTTTCAGAAGTGAATGTGGAAAAATGGCTCGATAGCGCCACCTATACATGTTCAACGAAGTGCCCCTCGAGCTGTGTTTCACGTACACACACGCAACGCACCGAAACATACAAAAGAGTCTCGGAGCAAAATCCAAAACCAAATCAGTTATTGTGAATTTTCTAAGCAAATTTTGTGTTGTTTTTGCCATTTTCAGGTGTTGTATTTTTTGTTATTGTAATTATGCATACTTCTTTTTCTTGTTATTACATTACAGTTTTGTTTTTAACACTTTGGTAATATTGTATGCACACATAGTGATACCAATACATTGAAATTACATTTAAATAAAAGATTATTCGAATATGTTGTTAAGACTTTCAACTCAAATTTCATGTTTAATTCAATCTTTTTTTATTTCTTTATCACTATTTGTGAATTTTACTAGCAATATGGAGGGCGAGAAATTACTTAAGTATTGATAAATACATAAATGTAGAAACACATAAATAAATAAATGCTGAAATAAATAAGATATTTTGATCAAATTCAAGAATGTTGGTACCAGTTTCTGTTTCCATTGAATTCCACTGTATGGACAAAAAAGTACAATTGAAAAAGTCAGAGGGAACCAAAACAGTTGAGTTACCAACCCTAGTAAAAAAAATCAATATACACTATATTGCCAAAAGTATTAGCACCCCCTTCTAATGAACAGGTTTGACTACTTTAGTAATTTCCATGAGTACAAATCTTAATGTTTAAGCATATAACATGATCTTAATATCTAATGATTTTTGTCATAAAAGAAAAATGTATAATTTTGACCCATACAATGTATTGTTGTCTATTGCTACAAATATACCTGTGCTGCTTATGACTGCTTTATGCTCCATGGACACATATTTAAAATAAATGTATTTCCTACTAAGTATAGTTCAAAACTATTAACATATTTCCTGACAGACAACTCGAGACTTACGGATATAAAAAAAATATAATTAAACTTTACTTGTGCACAATGCACGTGTCTTAATATTTAGTCTAAAGTGTGTTTTAAAGGCACTTTTGATGAGGAGTGTATGATCTTTGAATAATATCAGACTTTAAATGCTAAATATTTATTTGAAGTAGCCTATATTTGCAATAGTGCCACTTCAGCACGATCACATATACTGGACTCCAGCATTACGTCTGCACAATTAAAGTGCATCAAGTAAAAAGTTAGTTAGAAGAGTTAAGCATACTAAAAGTAGAATTGTATTGAGTGCATAAATATGAAAATTTATTTGTAGCATATTATTAAGTATGTTAATGTTTCACTAGGGAACACTGTTCAGGACATCTTGTTTTGTGCTTGACAGAGAAGGTTCTCTTGCAGGGGTGCAGGATGAACAGTAAAGCTCTGGTTTGTGTTTCAGGTAATCTTTGCTCTGAATCAGACGCTCCTGCAGCAGGAGAGTCTCCGCGCCGGGGGTCTGCAGGTGCCGTACACCACAGAGCACCTGATCAAGCACTACAACTGTGGAGACCTCAACTCCATCGTCTTCAACCACGACACCGCACAGGTACTGAGGTCCTGTCCCGCCGCTGACCCGCCATCCGGCTCAATACAGTCCACTATACTTTTCACGTCATTCCTATGAAAAGATTTTCAGATTTGATTCTTATGAACAGATTTTTCTTTTTTTGAGGAAACTTTGAAAGCTTACATTAAGTGTTTTATATAGTTATGTTATATGTATATATACATCAGGGGCTTAGATGTCCCTACCAATATCCAGCCAAAACTGTCCCTAGCAATACTTTGATCAAATAATGAAACATATGTATATGTTTTTGTCATTTCAGACACATCTGAAACGTCATATATTGATATTTCCTAACAAGTTAAAGTAAGTGCATTAGAAAACTGCGCGCTCGCAAGGACGCACATTTAATACAGAATGTAGTCGCACACCGGAGAAGCGCATTTATAACTCACAGGGATCGCACCCAATTCAAGTTCCTATACAAGCCCACTTCAGAAATGAAGAAAGGTGCAGCGATGAGCTTGAAGTGCTGTTTGTTTGACAAAACAGAGCAAGCGGAAAGAGAAAGCTATTATTAGATCCCTATATAAAGCATACGGACAGAAACACAAACGTTGTGCAGAAATTATGGTTTCGTTACTACAACAACAGCAGTGTATTCTTTCAGAATCAACCTGCGTCCAATTCAGTTAATATTAAAATAATGTGATGTGTGATTAAAGGGACAGCTCCCCAAAAAAATGCTGTCTTCATTTACTCACCCTCGAGTAGTGTGTTTGTTCTGCTGAACACAAAGGAAGATATTCTGAAGAAAGTTCTGTTTTGGGGCACCATTGGGGCCTTTTGCACTGCTGTAGTTTCAGAACTAAAAGTACAGTACTAAAGTAGTAGAAAAACTATTTCCCAGTAGCATTTAAAGGGTTGCATTCGCACCGACAGTGGGTACTAAGAAGTGACGTAAGCCGGTCGACAGCGACGTCATTTGTAAAGAAGAACGTCAAGCGATTGAAGGAACGTAAAGAAGGACTATGAATCTCCAACGAAAACTTGCAGTGTTGCATTTCATTGAGGCTGATGAAGCACAAAACGCCATAGACGAAATCTTCAGGTAAATGCTGTTTATAAATGCTCTCAGTATGATACGATGTTTACACAGTATGTTTACGCGGTGTTTTAAATCATGGAGGTTGAGGAGAGCGTTTTCGTACGCCTTTAGCCAATCAGCGTACACTTACGTCACAGATCGCTCCTAGAACTGTTTTAGACCTGACTCTGGAGTTAATTTAGTTCCTCCAAACAGAGTTGCTGGAACTAAACCCGTTCCTAGTTCCTGCGGTGTGAACACGCCAAAAAGTGGGTAGTTCCACAATTAGTTTGGGTACTGTGAAAAGGTTCCTGCGGTGCGAAAGGCCCTACTGACTTCCATAGTAGGAGAAAAATACTGCTCTGATCTTCAGAATATCTTTCTTTGTGTTCAAACGCATTCATACAGGTTTGGAACTACTGGGTGAGTAAATGATGACAGGATTTACATTTTTGGGTGTACTGTCCCTTTAAGTAACCCAGTGCTCTGATGCTGATGTTGTTGGTTCACAAAATTATAATTGTGTAATTATTGTCTGTTAAACATACTATAAAAAAGTAAGCTATATAAATTATAACCGGGGGGGGGGGGGGGGCGTGTTACCCCACCAATGTCAAAAGCAAACCTACGTCCTTGATATACATATACACATATATATATATTAGTGCTATCAAACGATTAATCGCATCCAAGATAAAAGTTTTTGTTTGCATAATATATGTGTGTGTACTGTGTATATTTATTATGTATATATAAATACACACAAATGCATGTATATATTTCAGATTTTTTTTATATATATTAAATGCATTTATTTATAATAGACATTATATGAATATAACATATATACTGTATGTGTAAATACATGTCAATATTTTCAATATATATACATGCATGTGTGTTTATATATACATAATAAATATACACAGAATACACCCATATATTATGTAAACAAAAACTTTTATTTTGGATGCGATTAATCGTTTGACAGCACTAATATATATAGTTATAGTTATATATTTGTTCCTATTTATTTATTTTTCACTTGTTTCTCTCCATGAATATATAGCTATAGTAGCTGGCATGGCACTACATTATAAACTATCAATCAAATCTGATTTCACACTTCTAAAAAAAAAACTAACTTTATTCTAATTTTACAGTATAAATATCTAAACATCCTCAGTTGTCTTGATTTCAAAGAAATCAAATTGTATAAAAGTTATTTTATTTTATTTTTAATGTTCCTTTATGAAGTTTGACATGCTGAATACAACAATCACATAACTTTTTGTGCATCATTAACAGTGCTAAAAATATGTTTTAGCTAATCTGTTGTTACTCGTGCATTAAAACAAGTTATCAATACTCTGACCTCGCAAGACTTCTTGGGTTGTGTTTAACTCAGCCTAAAGTATCATAACTGGGTTAAATATACCCCGGTGCTGGGTAAATATTGGACAGAACACATGCTGGGTTGTTTTCATCCAAATGTTGGGTTAAATGTTTAACCCAATCTAACCCAACCGCTGGGTCAAAACAACCCAATCGCTGGGTTTGTCCTTATTTAACCCAGCAATTTTTAGAGTGATTGGGATAGGCGTATCCATCCTAAAGTATCATAGCTGGGCTAAATACAATGCTGGGTTGTTTTCATCCAAATGTTGGTCTAAATGTTTTTTTTGGGGCAGTAACCCAACTGCTGGGTCAGTCCTTTTTTTACCCAGCGCTGGGTTGTATTTAACCCAGCATTTTTTAGAGTGAAAGGGATGGGCGTATCCATCCTAAAGTATCATAAATGGGTTAAATACAACCCATTGTTAGGTAACTATTGGACAGAACAAATGCTGGGTTGTTTTCATCCAAATGTTGGTCTAAATGTTTTTTTTTGGGCAGTAACCCAACTGCTGGGTCAAAACAACCCAATCGCTGGGTTAGTCCTTTTTTTACCCAGCGCTGGGTTGTATTTAACCCAGCATTTTTTAGAGTGATAGGGATGGGCGTATCCATCCTAAAGTATCATAACTGGGTTAAATACAACCCGGTGCTGGGTAAATATTGGACAGAACACATGCTGGGTTGTTTTCAACCAATTGTTGGGTTCAATGTTTAACCCAACCTTCTGGGCAGTAACCCAACCACTGGGTCAAAACAACCCAACCGCTGAGTTTGTCCTTATTTTACCCAGCGCTGGGTTGTGTTTAACCCAGCATTTTTTATATTGATAGGGATAGGCGTATCCATCCTAAAGTATCATAACTGGGTTAAATATAATCCGGTGCTGGGTAAATATGGGACAGAACACATGCTGGGTTGTTTTCAACCAATTGTTGGGTTCAATGTTCAACCCAACCTTCTGGGCAGTAACCCAACCACTGGGTCAAAACAACCCAACCGCTGGGTTTGTCCTTATTTTACCCAGCACTGGGTTGTATTTAACCCAGCATTTTTTAGAGTGTAGCAGTGATATCTGAGCGATTTGCGTCCAGGTGCCGAACTTCAAGAACACGACGCTGCCGCCGAGCGAGCAGGTGACGGCGCAGGAGATCGAGCGCTACTTCCGACAGGAGCTGATCTACGAGCGTAACGCGCGCATGGGCCGGCGCGTCCGAGCGCTGCTGGCGGAGCACCCTCACAAAACCTTCTTCTTCGCCTTCGGAGCAGGTCAGACTCCTCGAGACGCTTCTTTTGAAGTCTCTTTCCATCTGCATTTTCTGCGTGGGTTTGTATTTCTGTGGGGTTAGTTGAGTGTGAACGGCCAGAGGCGTGTTTTCCTCGTGCGGCTCGTTCCTTGATGCGGCTCGTTTTTGACCTCACTATGCAAATATCCGCCAGCGTTCGTTCGGCTGCCGGATGGGTTTTGAAACACTGCTGCTATAAATAATGGTGAACTCATGTCGCAGAGATTAAACCTTTCTAGGAACAAATTTTGACTTTAAAGCCCTGAGAAAGTTTGTGGCCGTAGTCCTTTGATGAAGCGTCACGGTAACCGGCTCTCTCGCGGTTCACAGTGAGGTCATGTGTTAGATAAGCGTTAAATCAAGCGATGTGGAAATGTGTGTGTGTGTGTGTGTAAAACACTGGGTGAGTGTGTGTCTGTGTGTGTCTGTGTGTGTGTGCATAAAACGCTGGGTGAGTGAATGTGTGTGTGTGTGTGTGTGTAAAACTCTGGGTGAGTAAATGTGTCTCTGTGTGTGTGTGTGTGTGCGTGCGTGCGTGCATGCGTGCATGCGTGCGTGCGTGCGTGCGTGCGTGCGTGCGTATGTGTGTGTGTGTATGAGTGTTTGTATGTGCATGCGTGCGTGCGTACACACGTTGCAGTGCTTTTACTGTCGATGGCCCTCGTCTGTGAAGTTTGAGCCTTCTGAAGTGTTACTTTGTTACTCCAGTAGTAAATTATGCTGGATAGAGGTCAATGCTTTCCCGTGATTTTTTGTCATTTAGATACTAGATTGCTTCATTATATTCCCCAGTAACGAGTTGATAAAATCGCTGTTTTTGAAGTAATTGTTTGTAGATGGGCAGACTAAGCATGCAGCTAACACAACTATCATCTCTCTCTCTCTCTCTCTCTCTCTCTCTCAATCTACAATTAATTGAAATACATGCTATAATTAATTCAAATAAATGTGGTCTTACCGCACTATTTAATCTCTGTGTCTGATTTGAAGCTGGCAGAATGCTCGTGCTAACGAGCCATAACTGACGAAAATAACCATCATTTTTACCATTTCTGGTCAAATATTGCGCTGCAAAGAGCAATATTACTTTTAACTTGTCTATAACTTGGCATATGACCATGGAATAAGCGGAATAATCAATGGCTAGCCGTGCATTAACGGATTTTAAACACACTTCGCGTCGGGTGGTTATTTGCTTCCACGTCGTTAAAGAGTTAAAATCCTTTAATGCACGGCTAGTTGTTGATCATCCCTTACTTAATAAAGGCTGTAGAAGTATTGTTTGTTCTTAGTTTGTTTACTAATGTTGTTAACAAATAAACCTTATTGTAAAGTCTTACCCAAAACAGTAATAGTGTGAAATATTATTATAATTTGATATATATGTGTTAAACTGTAATTTATTTCTGTGATCAAAGCTGTATTTTCAGCATCATTACTCCAGTCTTCAGTGTCACATGATCTTCAGAAATCATAATAATATGCTGATTTATGATCAATGTTGAAATTCTGAAACATGTGATTCTTTAACGAATAAAAAGTTAAAAAGATTAGCATTTACTCAAAATATAAATCTTATTGATCCAAACTTTTGAATAGCATTGTTTTTCTTCATGCTTTATAATTGCATGCATCAGATCACATTGTTTACATTTTGTAACAATACAAGCAGTTGAGGTTTGCTATATAGTGTATATATCACTGTATGTGAGTAGGCTATAGGCTATACATGCAGATAAAGTAGGATACAATTTTAACTAATTGGTTACATCTTGCAGTGATTTAAACAATTGAGCAGTTGAGATGTGTAGCATATATTGCTTTATGTGAGTGTAATGCATGTGTGTTAGTGATGTGAACAAACCATTAAACGTCAGTGTGTTCTTGAGACAGTAAGCAAACACCTAAAACACCCTAGCAGCTGCATATCAATGAAGTGAAATGGTTGAACGGGTAGTTAGTGGCTAGTTAATCTAGCTGTTAATAAGTCAGCGGTGAGTCGCGTGTTTGGAGCAGCAGCTTGTTTAGTCTTTGGGTTCTGAGGGTTTGTTTGTTTGACTGGAGCTGATAAGATAAAGAGAGCATGTTGATCAGGGTTAAAACAACAGCAGTGCCTCGAGATAATACTCGCAATTAGCATTCCATTGTGTGCCGGCGTGCCTCGTTAGCACTGATCTCAGGTCAGCGAGGAACGGCGGGAATGTTCGTGTTCTCAGACAAACACTGTAATCCTGTCAGATTCACAGCTGAGCCAATCGAAGATCACCGTAATACTGGACTCTGATTGGTCAGTGGCTTCACATCCACCATCAGGAGTTTAATTGGAAGACTAGAGATGTCTATTGATTCATCCAGAACTTCACAAAGCGAAATAACTCACGCTAAAGCAACAGTGAGTCAAAAAAATGAACGTTAGCTGGAAATATTAGCTCGCCCTCAGCTGAGATCAGAGATTGTTTCTTCATCAGGTTTGTAGAAATGTGTCTCAGCAATGGATGTGAATGGGTGCCGTCAGAATGAGAGTCTGATAAAAACATCACAATAATCCACAGTCCATCAGTTAACATCTGGAGAAGACAAAAGATGAAACTAATCCAGCATTAAGACGTTTTTATAACTTCCTCCAGATGTATATGAATCATAATCATGTATTATAAGATTCCATTGGTAACATTACCATTAATAAAAGCTGAAGAAGTATTGTTCATTGTGATATGATGTTAATTTCAACATTTACTAATACATTTTTAAGTTGTATCTGTTAACATTAGTTAATGCACTAAGTATCAACATGAATTATCAAGGTATTTAATACATGTATTTAATTTAACAAGAGGATCAGGTTCAGCACTTTATTTTTAATTAAAGTATTTTCGCATGTTGATAATACAGATATAATAACAAAATCATAACTCTTGATTGATTTCACTGCTGGATAGTGAAAAATGTTCTTGCTTCAATACTTTTTATATTTCTTTATAATAAAGTTCAGCACTATGTACTGTGATATTATAAGGGGTTATTATGTTATAAGGGGTGGTATATGTGGAAAATAGGTGATGTGTATATATATACACCTCTGTTAATATATATATTACTGTGTTAATTAGGTTGTTGATGTGCTCCTCTTGTGTTAATGAGGTTAATTGTTGAAACATTGCTCCTTTAGTTGTTATAAATGCATTACATCCAAAGCGATGCTCCAAATGACAAATGAGAGCTATAAAAACCAACCAAAGAGCAATGATATGCAACTGCTATAATAGCCTCAGTTAGACTAGCACAGGTTTATTTTGTTATTATTATATAATAAATAAAAAGAAAACATACAGAATAGAAAAAGAATAGAGCAAGCCAGTGTTTTAAGAAAACAAGCAGTTAGTAAAAGAATAGAATGCATGTCTGAAAGAGGCAAGTTTTTTAAAGAATATAATTATAATAGAGAGTGCTAGAGTTAGAGGGTCAAATAAAGATGGAAGAGATGTGTTTTTAGCCATTTCTTGAAGATGGGTAAGGATTCAGCTGCTCGGATTGAGTTGGGCAGGTCATTCCACCAGATGGGAACAGTTAATGAAAAAGTCAGTGAAAGTGATTCTGTGGCTCTTTGGGATGGTACAGTAATGTGTCGTTCACTTGCAGAACGCAAGCTTCTAGAGGGCATATAAGTCTGAAGTAATGAATTTAGGTAAAGGGGTGCAGAGCCAGAGCTGGTTCTGTAGGCAAACATTAATGCCTTGAATTTAATGCATTGAGCAGCAATTGGTAGCCAGTGCAAATTGATGAACAGAGGTGTGACATGCGTTCTTTTCGGCTCATTAAAAATTAATCTTGCAACCACATTCTGGATTAATTGTAGAGGTTTGACAGAACTGGCTGGAAGACCTGCCAAGAGAGCATTGCAATAGTCCAGCCTGGACAGAACAAGAGCCTGAACAAGGAGTTGTGAAGCATGCTCCCGAAAGAAAGGGCCTGATCTTCTTCACATTGAATAAAGCAAATCTGCAGGACTGGGCAGTTTTAGTAATGTGCTCTGAGAAACTCATCTGATCATCAGTCACATCTCCATGTGTGATCAACTGATTGGTAAAATTGTGATGAAACAATGGATTTGATGGAACCACAAGCAGTTCAGTCTTGGCAAGGTGATGGTCCTCCATCCATCTATAGATGTCTGTTAATCAAGCTGAGATGCGAGCAGCTATCATCAGATCATTAGGATGGAATGAGAGGTAGAGATGAGTGTCATCAGCATAGCAGTGATATGAAAAGCCATGTTTCTGAATGACAGAACCTAGTGAAGCCATGTAGACAGAAAAGAGAAGTGGTCCAAGCACTGAGCCCTGAGGTACTCCAGTAGTTAGATGTTGTGACTTGGACACCTCACCTCTCCAAGATACCCTGAAGGACCTATCTGAGAGGTAAGAGTCAAACCACTGGAGGGTGGTTCCTGAGATGCCCTCTCACTATAGGGTTGACAGGAGGATCTGCTGGTTAATCGTGTTAAAAGCAGCGGACAGATCCAGCAACATAAGTATTCAAGATTTGGAATCCACTCAATATCAACATTTTAAAACATCATTAAAATCCACATTTGGTTGACCCCTAATAAGCATACTGGCACTGCACAAGTATTTTTGAATGCAATTAATAAAATTCAAGCATTTACATGCTTAATTCTCTCCTGTTGATGGGATCATTTCAGGTCCACAGCAGCCCTTAATTCACATCGGCTCAGACTGACTGCAGTGTGTGTGTATACTTGTTTATGCTGCATTGTAAGGACCAAATGTCCCCACAAGGATAACATTTTTAACATTGTGGGGAGCGTCCTGCGGTCACGAGGGGGAAAAATGATTAATAATAGTAAATGATGTTTATCTGAACGTGTAACAGTGCAAACAGGTTTTCTGTAAGGGGTAGGGTTAGGGGATAGAATAATAGGGGTCAGTATTAAAGTAATAGAAGTCTATGGAAAGTCCCCACAATTCACAGAAACAAACGTGTGTCTGTGTGTGTGCGTGTGTGTGTGTGTGTGTGTGTGTGTGTGTGTGTGTGTGTGTGTGTGTGTGTGTGTGTGTGTGTGCGGAGCTGAAATAATCCCGAGGCTGTGAGTGTTTGGTGTTTTAGGCTGGTTTCTCGTTCTCGTGGGATTGCGTATCTCTGGCACGATCTCTCTGCGTCTCTCGCTGCCAAACAAAGCAAAGCTGAATGCAAAGGCCGACACTCACAGGATGAGGGATGAAAGAGGGAACAGCTTCAGTGTGAAAACAAACAGCTGCGCTGATGTTCACAAGTACGGTGCGTTGCGTGTCAAGACTTTGTTTAAATCTCATCTAATCCTGGAGCGAGATCTGCGCCGTCAGTCTAATCATGCAAGCCGTGCTGATCGGCAGCATTCACTGCGGTATTTTACACCGTCACAAAACATGAACGAAGAAATAAAAAGTCAGTCATGTCATGCCATGTGAAGCAGCAGATCATTGCACTCGCAACACCAAGGTCATGGGTTCGATTCCCAGTGAAAGCAAAATCTGATCAAATACATACCTTGATTGCAATGCAAGTCGTTTTAGATGAATAAGTCTGTCAAATGCATCAATGAGAATGTAATCGTCAGCAGCTGAGGAGAGCTTCATGACAAGAGCATGTTTTACCAGTTACACAGGAGCTGTATAAATACAATTAAATAAAACCAATCTTAATAAAACAGAAAAACACAACAGGTTTAGATTACAAAAAATGTCAAAATATGCGTTTCTGGAACAATACTTTTAAACAAGTCCTTACCTGTCCTAACCACACGCGACACGACTCCAGCGACAAGACGCGACAGAATCAATCAAATATCACAGCCAATCAGAAGCGTGTGTGGGCGGAGCCTCTCTGGAAGCGCTCTGCACTCGCAACAAAATGGATACGTTTATAATCTAATTCATAAATATTGAAGCTTTTAACATAAGTAAATGTACATACTGAGTGATTGATAACAATACACTTTGCAGTGTACATCTTTTCTTTCATTTATTTTAAAGATCTGAGATAAACTATCTGTTGTTGCTTTCAGTATAGCTATAAGATCACAAAAAAATTATATTTAAACTCATATTAGACACGTTTAGCTTTGAATAAAGCACATAATAAGATTATCTACTGTTCCAGCTGCGACGTCGTGTAAATAGAAACTAAATTAAACTATATTCCTAAATTAGAAATGTCGCGGCTAGTTAGGACACAAACTCTGATTAATATGAAAAATATATATTTTATCACGTGTAGTTAGGACACGGTGTAAGAGATCTTATTTAAATCAGTGTCTAACTGCATTAAAAGTAGTGCAGCTAACAAGATATTGAAAAAAATAATACAATTAAAAGCATCGGCGCTCATTTTTAAATCTGCTTAAATATATATTTTAAAAGCATCTCTGCTAAATTTTAAATACATTTTATTAAAAAACATTTTCTTAAATTCTTATTTCTAGATAAAGTTGCTTATATATATATAAAAAAAAAAAAAACATCTGTGCTCATTTCTGAACAAATCTGCTTAAGTGTCAATTTAATTTCTAAATAAAATCTGCAAAACATTTTTTGAAAAGCACATTGTAAATAAAATGTAGGAGGCCATCATCAGCTCCAGCTGTGAAACTGTGAGGAGGACGAGCAGCAGCAGGGAATGTCTCGTTCATCCGCTAATACACAGACAAGCAGCGCTTAACTCTTCAGTTTGTCTGCAGGCAAAAACATTGAACCCTGTTCCAGGTGCACTCACTTGGGGTCACGTGGGGTCAGAGGTCACATCGCTGGAGCTGCAAGCGGTCTCCAGTTACGCGGGATGAAGCCTCGGATGGATTTTAAGAGTTATTCTGAAGCCGTTCTCTTTCGGAAATCCTCTCTCTCAGTTCCTTCGGCTCAAACGAGTAATGTTGTATCATTTATGGAATGTAGTGAAGTGAAAGTTCTATATTCTTCACTCATTTCTAAGTTCTCGTAGACTGTGTTTCTCAGTCGTCCATGCAGCAGTATAACACCGCGTTCATAATCTCCTCCAGTCTTCATTCTGACCCGATGCTGCGGTCAGACACAAACACACCAGACGTTCCCACAGATCCAGAGCTGAGTCTGTCGAAGCGCTGATGCTCCGTCTGCTTTACTTTTTCTCAAAGTCCATGTGTCCTGTGATTTAAAATCCATTTTAATGGTTTCATTAATTTAACGATAATCAATCAAAAAAAATGTATTAGATAAAAGTTTAACATTTTGATCATTTATTAAACTTTTAACAATAATAAGGCCCAATAACATGTTATGATTTCTTCACAAGAACTTCTGTGTTTAATTTTTTATAGATTATCTGTATTATGATTTAATGCAAATAATCTGTGGTGATAAAATTAATGCATGACATTTTTTATTTAATTATTTACATTTAAATAATAATAAAAATCAAATAAAGTTTAAACATTGCTTTAAAAAGAAAATGCTGTTTAAATTAGAACTTGTTACTGTCTGAATTGCTCTGATTGAGATTCGTCTCTGTGTTACATGGATCCAGACACACCCCTGTCGAAAAACCAGCATATACTGGTTAGGTATGTTTTGAAGATGGTCCTTATCTGGTCTTAAGCAACTAGCTCCTGCTCAGGACCAGCTTAAACCAGCTCAAACCAGCAGCCATGCTTCAAAACATACCTGACCAGTATATGCTGGTTTTTCAGCAGGGATATTAATGAAGTATTTGTACTTTAACTATTGTTAGTTAGCTTGTTGGTGTTGTTCTGTCTCCTGACTGAAACGACGGCCCGGTTCAGTGTTGCTGCATTCTGGACAAACTCATTAGTGTGAAAGCATTGCACGCTGCAGTGTGTGTTCAGGTGCTGATGAAGCTGGACTCACACACACTCTGCATACTCCAGCGGACGTGTGAAAACTGAAGTTTCAGACTCTGAATGTTTCTGGACTCGTGAAGCTTCGGCCTCCAGAACAGCGTGAATGCAGAGCGAGGAACAGGATCGCTTACACTCCTCTCTGGACGAGTGTGTTGTGAAGAAAAGCCCTCCGGAGCGGCGCATGAAACACTCCCTTGTTAGTGTGCAGCGCTCTCTGCTTTCACTCACACACTTCCTGTAACACACACACACACACACTCTCTCTCTCTCTCTCTCTCTCTCTCTCTCTCTCTCTCTCTCTCTCTCTCTCTCTCTCTCTCTCACACACACACTCTCTCACACTCTCTCTCTCTCTCTCACACACACACACACACACACACACACACACACACTCTCACACACACACTTACACACTTACACACACTCAATCACACACACTCACGCACGCACACACGCACGCACACACACACTCACACATGCACGCACACACACACATACACGCGCGCACGCACACATACACGCGCACACACACACACTCTCACACACACACTCTCACATACACACACACACACACACACACACACACTCTCACTCTCACACTCACTCTCTCACACACACACACACACACACACACACGCACACGCACGCACACGCACACATACACACAAAGACACACACACAGACACACACACACACAGACACACACACACACGCTCTCTCTCTCTCACTCACACACACTTACACACACACAGACACACACACAAAGGTTGTGTTTACACTTTTATTCCCAGTAAATTTTAATGCGTTTTCTAATCATTCACAATTACACTTTTTTAATGCATTAATACCTGACTGGTTATTTCCATAACGTTTTTCACTTTTTTGGTTTTATTTTTTTCATGTTTTCCATAAACGTGATAACTCAGGTTCTGAAGTAAAACTGGTACAAATCAACAGATGTAGAGGTGACACAATATGGTGTCCAGATTTTGAGCTGTTTTGGTGTATTTCTAAGCACATTAAAGGCTGTATTTGTGAGGCTTGTTTTGTCCCAAACGGCTCCGGTTTGTGTTCTGCTGTATTAATGGTCTTTGACCGCTTGCCTGTGTAAAGTCTGAGCTCTTTGTTGAGCGTCTCCTAGTAAAGCCACCCGTGTCTGTAGAAGCGTATCTCCCTCTGGCATCGCAGCGCGTCACATTCCCGTCCTTCCCTGTCTGTACAGACTTCACTCGTTCACCCTCATCATCGGCAGGTTCTGCTGGATTCTCTCTTTCATTATAACTGGGGCGTGATGTTATCAGTGCATCTGAAACACATCTGCTGCGTTCACAATCAGCCGTCTATAGTCTCTCATAGCTTGTATTACAGATGTCACATTTCGTGTCATGTACCTGATGTTACTGTTGTTTAACTGCACTGTTCTGATGCATGATCCGCTTGATGATATCCATGCGGTTTGAGTTAAACAAGGTTCTTGTTTGTGCTGTTTGAGCTCGGTAGTAGGTCATGTTTGGTGCTGTTATTATTACATAAGCAGTTCTTTTTATTGATTTTTGTCAAATTGTATTAATAACCTTTGTTTTAATCATGCTTTATTTGCTCATTTTGCAAACTATTTACTAGCGGTCAGAAGTTTGGAATAATTATGATTTATTTTGTATGTTTCTGAAAGAAGTCTCTTCTGCTCACCAAGGCTGCATTTATTTGATTAAAATATTGTAGAAAAAATATTTTCACAATTTAAAGCAGCTGTTTTCTATGTGAATATGTGTTAAACTAATTTATTTCTGTATTTTCAGCATCATTACTCCAGTCTTCAGTGTCACATGATCTTCAGAAATCATAATAATATGAAACATTTCTAATTATTATCAATGTTGTCGTGCTGCACACTATTTTTTGCGGAAACTTTGATATATTCAAAAGACTGAGATAAACAAATTTGTATATATATATTTTCTTTTATTATTATTTTTTTTTATTAATATTTTTTTCTTTCATCAAGGATGCATCAACTGTGACATTAAAGATTTAGAATGTTACAAAATATTTATATATATATTTTTTAAATGCTGTTCTTTTGAACATTCTACTCAAAGAATCCTGAAAAAAATCACCTTTAAAAAAAAAATTTGTAAAAAACTAAATGAAGCACAACATTTGTGAGCAGCACAGCTGTCAGTTTAGTACATGTGCTGTTGTGTTCAGTCTTGTTTTTGGAGTCGGTGTGTCTCCGTCCCTTCAGCGTTTCGTTAGCGTCGTTTTTCCACCGAAGCGCCGTCGAGAGCCCTCAGTATTAAAGCATGCCATTAAACATTCCTCCACGGACACCACTTCCAACTAAAATACCACAGTGTTGTAAAAGCATGTACTGAAGTTGTTTTATTCCTGCGTTTAGCTCGTCGCACACTTATCAGAGACTTTGGAGCGACGAGGAGACTCTTAAGAATTCCCTTATGAACTTATGATATTCCCTTGACTTCAGGAATCATGACTTCAGGTTTGGACGGAGGAGCAGAGCATATCAATGACTGGGATATTGTAATTGGCTTTGCTTCTTTGTTGGGCTTTATGCGGCGTTTACCTCCAGCACCACGTCTAATAACCCAAACTGAAGAAAAGTGCAAGACTCCAGCTTCCAACAACAACTAACTATTCATTGCACCTTGTTAAAACCAGCAGGGTGTGGCTTTGCATCGAATACATTTCCGACTTTTGAATTCATGCATTTTCTGGCGCATTTTAATGGGAATAATGTTGGACATACAACCTTTTTCCAATGCTGGTAATTCCAGAAACATTTCCATAGTGTTCGCATGAGTTTATGAGCAGAGCTTATATATTGAGTTTATTGATGCAGGTCAAGAATATTATGTCCAGTCTAGGAATAGTTGAGCTAAAAATGAGAATGTGCTGAAAATGTGTTCACTCTCAAGCCATCCAAGGATGAGTTTGTTTCTTCATCAGGTTTGTAGAAATGTGTCTCAGCAATGGAAGTGAATGGGTGCCGTCAGAATGAGAGTCTGATAAAAACATCACAATGGACTCCAGTCTGTCAGTTATCATCTGGAGAAGACAAAGAGCTGTTTTGATCTGTGCAGATTTCTCTTCTGATTCAGACCAGGACACGTTTTCACTGGAGGAAGAGTTATTATGGATTATGGACTCAAAGTTAAAAACATCTTAATGATGGATTTGATTCTTACAAACACACAGCTTTTGGCTTCACAAGACATTCATTGATAGACTGAAGCAGCTACTTTTAAAAGTAGCACATTACAATTTTAAGTAACTACTTCGTTACTTATTTGGAAAGTAATGCATTGTTACTTTTTGTCACCTGAGCTGTGCTTGCATATTTATTTTTAATAACAAAAAACCCAAAGGTATATTTTTGGTGACTGTAAATCCCTTTCAGAGCAGAGGTGAGATGAATAATCCTGAGTCTGAAGAAGCGTCTCTGTCTCTGATTTCTCTCCACATGAGGACAGGAGAGCCGTTACTCGATGCAAACGAACTGTAGTTACTCATTTGAACTCAGGCATTTTCTCATAAATTAAAAAGTAATGTATTACTTTACTAGTTACTTGAAAAAAACTTTATCTGATTATGTAACTCGCGTTACTCCAACACTGGACCAGAGCCATGAAGATAATTTGTGGATTATTGTGATGTTTTTATCAGACTCTCGTTCTGACGGCACCCATTCACTGCAGAGCATCCATTGCTGAGATACATGACACAACTTATCCTAATCTTGTATGGCCTGAAGGTGAACACATTTTCATTTTGGGGTGAACTAACTCCATGACGAACTGGTTGTGTCAAGTGCTCAGCTTTAGTTTGATTTGCTGTGATGTGGCAGTCAGTGCTGGTTTCTCTATATCGGCTCCAGACTGTGAAGGATTACACTGGACAGCAGGCTTGTGGTTTTGACCCGGTGGTTAGTTGTCCTCGGGTCAGTTAGAGGTCAGTGCAGGAGGCGCTCTGTCCGGCTGTTAAATATCAAAGCTCAGACTCGGCGAGTCTGTACACTTTCAGCATAATTACCAGGTTTACTGGGTTTAGGGGTTTCTCGACTGGTGGCATCAGGCTAATGATAGTCGTAGAGCAGCGTTTTATCGATGCACAAACCGCACATGTAATCAAACGCTCGTTCTTCGTGTATTAGCATTAATCTGAGTTTAATTCCAGATGATCTGTGCACAAGACAAATGATAGCCATGGTTTCGTAAGTCCATAATCTGCCCATAAGCAGAGGCTAAATATAAGACAAATGAGACGTGATACGTGTATTAACTGGAAACGTCTGCTCCGGTTAGCGACGCTGAGGTTTCTGTGAATGAAACGGAGCAATGCTTTATTTATTTTATTGCAAACAGCAGCATCTGATTAATAATGGTGAAAGAAATACTAGCTGAGACTGCCGTGGGTTTCCAACACTGCAAAAAATGCTTGTCTTATTCAGTAATGTCATGTTTTCCAGCACAAATAGGAAAGCAAGGCAAGTTTATTTATATAGCACATTTCATACATAGTGGTAATTCACAATGCTTTACAGAACAAAAAATATTTATATATTTTTTTAAAGTTTTCATAAGAAATATAAAGTTCTACATTAAATATGAAGGACATAAAATGACAATTATAACAAATAACAAATGCCAACATAAATGGATTAAAAATCTATACATTCTTTAATAAATATAAATATTAATTAGGAAAAAACACAACTTAAAGGGATAGTTTCCTGAGAAAATAGGATCAGATTTTATAGACTTCAAAGCAGTTAATGCTCACTAATGAACAGTGTTGGGGGGGTAACACATTACAAGTAACGAGAGTTACGTAATAATATTACTTTTTTTCAAGTAACTAGTAAAGTAACGCATTACTTTTTTGACAGTGTGCTGTGTGAACATGATACTTAATATAGTTCTCAACTAAATATGAATGTGTATTAATTCATCCCACTCGCAAAAAAACATTCATTATTCATCAAAATGAATTAAAACAGTGAAATGCAAACTCAGAATATGATGTGAACCTGCAATAATTAAATATGTTAAACAACACAAATGTGTTGTGAAAAATGGGAATTAATTTCAATAAGCAGACTTTAATTATCCAGTCGCTTGGAATACAGGAATCGCAGGAGACATAGAACACAAGGATGATGTATAAGAACCGACAAATACTAACTCAATGGACAAGACCTTAAATACACAGGGCAATCAGGGAGGAACGAGACACACCTGGAATCAAATTAACAAGGAAACATGAGGGAGAAACTAGGTCACAGGGAGAAAAAACACACACAAGACAGTCCAGATAGTATCTAATCCCATTTTAATAACCAATGTCTTTGCTGCTTTTATGATCCAGTTCAACCATACTAATAAGCAAAAATGACTTTAGATAAACTAACAATTGTGCTTCATTGTTTTTTTTTTATTGCTGAAGAGTGTTGAACTGCGCTCTACTGTGAATTGACTTTTCCTTCAGCCTGAGGTTTATTCATTACACTTTTTTAGTGTGAAAGGCTTTTACATTTGCTATACATAGTACTTATTATATCACAAACATATATAAAAATAAATAATAAAATAAAATAATATCAAATTAAACAATATATACAAACAATCAAGCCCCCGAAAGTAACGCAAAAGTAACTTAACATATTAATTTCCATAAAATGTAACTAAGTAACATAATTAGTTACTTTTTTAGGGAGTAACACGATATTGTAAAGCATTACTTTAAAAAGTAACTTTCCCCAAAACTGCTTATCAAGTAGTTAATGCTCACTAATGAAGTAGTTAATGCTCACTAATGGACTAGTCAATGCTCACTAATGGAGTAGTTAATGCTCACTTATGGAGTAGATAATGCTCACTAATGGACTAGTCAATGCTCACTAATGGAGTAGTTAATGCTCACTAATGGAGTAGTTAATGCTCACTAATGGACTAGTCAATGCTCACTAATGGACTAGTCAATGCTCACTAATGGAGTAGTTAATGCTCACTAATGGACTAGTCAATGCTCACTAATGGAGTAGTTAATGCTCACTAATGGAGTAGTTAATGCTCACTAATGGAGTAGTTAATGCTCACTAATGGAGTAGTTAATGCTCACTAATGGACTAGTCTAATGGAGTAGTTAATGCTCACTAGTGGAGTAGTTCACTAATGGAGTAGTTAATGCTCACTAATGACTAGTCAATGCTCACTAATTGAGTAGTAGTCAATGCTAGTCACTAATGGAGTAGTTAATGCTCACTTATGGAGTAGTTAATGCTCACTAATGGACTAGTTAATGCTCACTAATGGAGTAGTTAATGCTCACTTATGGAGTAGTTAATGCTCACTAATGGACTAGTCAATGCTCACTAATGGACTAGTCAATGCTCACTAATGGAGTAGTTAATGCTCACTAATGGAGTAGTTAATGCTCACTAATGGACTAGTTAATGCTCACCAATGGACTAGATAATGCTCACTAATGGAGTAGTTAATGCTCACAAATGGACTAGTTAATGCTCACTAATGGAGTAGTTAATGCTCACTAATGGACCAGTTAATGATCACTTATGGAGTAGTTAATGCTCACTAATGGAGTAGTTAATGCTCACTTATCAAGTAGTTAATGCTCACTTAGGGAGTAGTTAATGCTCACTAATGGACTAGTTAATGCTCACTAATGGAGTAGTTAATGCTCACTAATGGACTAGTCAATGCTCACTAATGGAGTAGTTAATACTCACTTATCAAGTAGTTAATGCTCACTAATGGAGTAGTTAATGCTCACTAATGGACTAGTTAATGCTCACTAATGGAGTAGTTAATGCTCACTAATGGACTAGTTAATGCTCACTAATGGAGTAGTTAATGCTCACTAATAGACCAGTTAATAATGTCTTTATCATGGCAGGATTTCTTGCACAGAGTAACGTCTGCGCAAACATCTGCGCCTCCGCTTCGTTTATTTATCTAGCACGCGCCTCTCGGCTCCAACTCAACATCTCCAATATAAATATTAAGGTTTATGGAAAAGAAACTCAGTTTGAGATGTGCCATTTGCTCTAATAATTGGAGCTCCGCTGAAGGACACAGGCCGCTTTCTGGGCTCTGGATGTCTGCGGAGCATTTTCACCTGATGGCATGAATGCACTCAGTATGCGACGGCCCTTAAGAAAACAAACGCGCTAAAAGCCTGAGCTCAGGAAGTTTTGAATAAAAGCTTTTAGGTGGTTAGCGGCTCTTATCTCAGCCGTCCATCGGCTCTTCGCTCTCTGCTCATTGACTTTGGCATGCTCGCTCATCGATCAATACAGCCATTCAGCGCTGCATTTTCCAGTGTAACTCTGCTGAACTAGTACACACCACTGAGCACACAGCACAGAGTACACAGCACAGAGTACACAGCACAGAGTACACAGCACAGAGTACGATGCAGTGTTGCAGAAATGAACTAGATAGTTGTGACTGTTTCTTGAAACCATATTAACATGGTCACACCATCGTTTGAACCACAATGATTCCACAGTTAATGAACCATTACCATGAAGTATGTCATTAATGACAGTGGTGGAGTAATAACCGCTGCTAATTAACTGATTCAATTATTATTATTTTATTCAGATAAAGACCCCAGATTATGTAGCTTCAATGTAAACGTGATTTTAAAAATGATTAATTGAATTACAAATAAAATTTAAGGTATGTGGTTGCAATCAATTTATTTTAGCTAAATTTAAATAAACCAATTTTGCTGACAGTTATTCAACTAAATTTGTTTATTTAAATGTAAATTGATTGCAACCACTTACCTTAAAAAAATGTGCTTCATTTTTTACAGTGTACTATTATTTGGGAATTGGAAGATGATTTGTAAATGGTGCATGTTTTATGTTTGTATAGGTTTTGTGTATATGTGTATACATTGCATCACACTGTGTATCTTGAGCACTTAATTTCTAGCAATATTGTTGACTCGATTGCACAGATACTAAAACCTGAATTCCGTAAATGTTGGGACATTTTTTTACATTTGAATAAAATGAAAACTAAAAGACTTTCAAATCACATGAGCCCATATTTTATTCACAATATAACATAGAGAACATAACAAATGTTTAAACTGAGAAATGTTACACTTTTATCCGCTAAATGAGCTCATTTCCAATTTGATCTTAAAATAGTTGGCACAGGGGCAACAAAGGGCTGAAAAAGCAAGACATTTTTAAAAGGTTCAGCTGGTAGAACATCTAGCAACTAATCAAGTTAATTGACATCAGGTCTGTAACATAAAAGGGATGTCTTAAAGAGGCAGAGTCTCTCAGAAGTAAAGATGGGCTGAGGCTCTCCAATCTGTGAAAAATATTGTGGAATACTTTAAAAGCAACGTCTCTCAATGTCAAATTGCAAAGGCTTTGCAAATCTCATCATCTACAGTGCATAGCATCATCAAAAGATTCAGAGAATCTGGAGAAATCTGTGTGTAAGGGACAAGGCCGAATACCTTTGTTGGATGCCCGTGGTCTTCGGCCCTCAGACGGCACTGCATCACTCATCGGCATGATTCTGTCATTGACATTACTAAATGGGCCCAGGAATACTTCCAGAAACCACTGCTAGTAAACACAATCCAGCGTGCCATCTGCAGATGCCAAATAAAGCTCTATCATGCAGAAAGGAAGCCATATGTGAACATGGTCCAGAAGTGCCGTCGTGTCCTGTGGGCCAAGGCTCATTTAAAATAGACTGTTTCAAAGTGGAAAAGTGATCTATGGTCAGACGAGTGACATTCTTGTTGGAAATCACGGAAGCTGTGTCCTCCGGACTAAAGACATTTCAGCGTGTTATACGGTATGGGCAGCTTGCATGTTTTGGAAGGCACTATGAAAATTGAAGGGTATATAAAGGTTTTAGAGTAACATTTGCTCCCCTCCAGAGGACGTGTATTTCAGCAGGACAATGCAAAACCACATACTGCAGCTATTACAACAGCATGCTTCGTAGTAGAAGAGTCCGGTGCTGATTTGACCTGCCTGCAGTCCAGATCTTTCACATATAGAGAACATTTGGTGCATCATTAAATCATTTTCATTGTATTCAAATTGAAATGAACTCGGGTTGTAGTAGATCTGAACTGAGCTGGACGATGACATCACTGAAATCAATGATTAGCCTTTAACAAAAAATTTAGTGTTTACTATTGTCCTTTTGCATTATTGGCATACTATTTTCCTATTTGATACTGTAAAGCTGCTTTGATACAATCTGTATTGCTTAAAGCGCTATATAAATAAAGGTGACTTGACAACTTTTGTTTTTTTGTCACCCACTATAACTCATACACACACACACACACACACACACACACACACACACACACACACACACTATAACTCATACGCACACACACACACACACACACACTCACCCACTATAACTCATACGCACACACACACACACACACTAGTGATCCTGATCCATCAGAGAGTCTCTGACTGGAAGTTCATGATTCCCAGAGGCAAACAGGACCGCCATGTGACCCGCTCTTCCTGTAACGAGACAGACATGAAATATCAGTACAATAATCTAATATTACAGAACGCTTCCACACCGCAGGCTGTGTGTGTGCGTGTGTGTGTGTGAGTTATAGTGTGTGTGTGTGTGTGTGTGTGTGTGTGTGTGTGTGTGTGTGTGTGTGTGTGTGTGGTGTGTGTGTGTGTGTGTGTGTGTGTGTGTGTGTGTGTGTTTGGGTGTACGCATGTGAGTTATAGTGTGTGTGCGCGCGTGTGTGTGTGTGTGTGTGTGTCTGTGTGTGTTTGTTTGTCAGACTGACTAACTTGAGTTTAGAGACTGAAGGTGGAGTGTTTGTGTTTCAGGTCACTTTCTGGGAAACAACAGTGTGATTGACGTCCTGCGGAGTGAAGGTTATGAGGTGGAGCACACGCCTGCCGGACAGACGCTACACAGGTAACACACACACACACACACACACACTTAATTAATGTGCGTCAGCAGATGCGTGGACTTCATCACGTATGCTGGTATAACTGGGCTGGGTTATGGTCTGTTTATTTATTATTATTTTCTACTGATAATAACGGGATGTTGTCTGAATAAGGCCAGTCTCTGGTTTGTGTGATTTCATTGTTCAGATGAACAGATTCTCGTCTGCAGAATAATTAGTCTGTATTGTTTTTGTGTCTTTCCTCATGTTTGTCCCTCAAAAGCAAAGACAATCTCCAGTTCATTATCAGACTTCAGTTGGGGACAAACATGCATCACTGCCGGTGATGGACTATAATCTGCTAATCACATAATTGCAGCATTTCAAGCAGCAGAAGCCATTTTTGCAGCAAAGAGATGTTTTAGAAGAGATTTGAAGAGCGGCTGCTTCGACAGCACAACATTCACGCCACAGAAGACTGACATCGCTGTGTGCATGCGTTTTCTCCACATTATGTGATTCAGGAAAACCAGTTTGATTGTCAACTAGTCAGTTTACAAACACAACAGTCTCGTTATAACCCGTCTGGATGAAGAAAGCTCCACAAACACAGCACTCGTGAAGTTCAGCATGCTGTAAATGTAAAGCAGAGATTCACGTGTTAAATATCTTTGCAGAAAAGATGCATAACATATGAAGTCAGTTAAACATTTACATTTAGTCATTTAGCAGACGCTTTTATCCAGAGCGACTTACAAATGAGGACAATAGAAGCAGTTAAACTAATATAAGAGCTATCATGTGCAAGTGCTATAACAAGTCTCGGTTAGCCCAACGCAGTACAATAGCAAGGGTTATATATATATATATATCAGTGGTGGTCAGTAACGAAGTAAAACTACTTCGTTACTGTACTTAAGTACATTTTTCAAGTATCTGTTCTTTACTGGAGTAGTTTTATTTTGAGTAACTTTTACTTTTACTTCACTACATTCCAAAGCATAAGATCGTACTTTTTACTTCACTACATTTCATAAAACATATCGTTACTCCTTATAATACATCACGTGCTCCGAGACGCAGAAACGGTGTCTGATTCATGAACAAACTGATTCTTTTCAATGAACCTGTTAAATCGGTTCGCAAATCGCAACAAACGATTCATTCACGAATTGCAAGTGATCCGATTGCAGCTGTTCTCGAGTCGAAAACTCACTGATTCAAATGATCCGTTTAGAGCGAGTCTTCTTCAGTGAACTGAACTCACAAGTAAAGAACCGGGAGATCTTGTGAGCGCGCGCTACTGATGCTGTGAAAAGTACGTTACTAATGTCGAATTTTAGGATTAATTATTGTAACTGAAAATAATATTTAGGTCAAAACTGTCAGTTGTTTGTGAACTAAATCTGCTGTAAAGGGTGATCTATTTAAGCCCACTGAAATGCTTGAATGCAGACAGATCAACATCAGTGTCTCTAACGTTATGTTTTAGGTAAAAAACAAATACATTAAAATAACACCAGATTAAATAAAATAACTCATGCACGTTCATATTCCCCGCTGCTGTAACGTTAGCAGTTTTATTAAAATGCTATGCATTTAGACCTATGTGACGTCTGTTTTTATATTGTTTATCAACAGTTTTTATATTGTTTAGATCAACTAGCCGAGTAGACAGATATGAATGTTTATTCATAACCATACTGAAAATAAGTAAATATTGTTAGCTGATGCTAACTGTCTAGCTAACAAGCTTGCTGGTGCTAAGTTGAGGAAATGTTTAGATATAAAGTCCAAATATCTTTATTCAGCCACCTAGATAGATTCCATCTGAGGGAAAAAGAAAGGATGTGATGTTCAGAACATAGTAACTACAGTAATTATCAGAGTGGGAAGTGATGCCCTCTGGGGGCATTGGGCCAGGGGTGTTTTTACACCACAGACAAGGTTTGAGAAGAAAAAAAAATCATTATGAAAATATAATTAGATTTTCCTTAAAATGTTCTTCCTAATTTCAGGCCTAATTCTCATGTCATATATAACTGACGTTCTGCAAAACAACAAGTTCTAAAACACTTTTTTCTTACTGGTGAACATTAGATGGTGAAATCTGTTTTCTCTCAGGTACATGGCAGTGTAAGCTTCACAGTGAACATTACTACATCACTCTCATCAACGTAGTCCATATCAACAAAATATATATCTTGACTCTATATAGTGGTTATTTTGGGAAAAACCCAGGTATTTTGGGCAGTATGATTATACAAATATGTGCTAATATAAAATTAAATAAAGTAGTCTATATAAAATTGCAAAATAAATCTGTCTATCAGTACTTTTTTACTTAAGTACATAAAAAATTGAGTACTTTTGTACTTTCACTCGAGTAAAATTGAAAAAGCAGTACTTTTACTTTTACTGGAGTAATATTTTATTATACGTATCTGTACTTTTACTCAAGTACTTGATCTGTGTACTTTGCCCACCACTGATATATATATATATATATACATTTACATTTAGTCATTTAGCAGAGGCTTTTATCCAAAGCGACTTACAGTGCATTCAGGTTATACATTTATTGTCAGTGTGCTCCCTGGGAATTGAAACCACAACCTTTTGCGATGCTCTACCACTGAGTCACAGGAACAACGTGTG
>CM049869.1:45520356-45547856 GCA_027474115.1 Schizopygopsis malacanthus | reverse complement strand
CTCCCCCTTTTGGGCGGCCGAGAGATTGGGGTTAATGTCCACCATCACGGGATCAGAGGTGGCAAGGGCTGCGAGCTGGTCTCTAGACCCCACCCACTTCTTCAGAAGGTTGATGTGGTAAAGTTGCTCGGCTCTTCTCCTTCCTGGCTGACGTACACGGTAAGTAACCGGCCCAATCTTCTCTAGCACCGTGTAGGGCCCCTGCCAGGTGGCCAGGAACTTACAAGCGGCGTTGGGGACTAGAACCATAACTCGGTCTCCGGCTTGGAACTCCCGTGGTTGGGCCGGCCGGTTGTAGTGGCGCTGTTGAGCCTGCTGCGCTTTACTCAGATGCTCCCGGACTAATGGCATGGTTTATTTGGTTTAATGGTTTATTTTTTTAAATAAAATGAATGTTAACAACATTTCTCATTTTAATTAAGTTTAACGATGTAAAATAACTAAAACTGAAATAAAAATTATATAGGCATTTAAAAACAAATAAAAAATGACAAAAAACACTCAACAAAAATACTAAAACTTTAAAATGCGCATATCAAAATATATTTAAATTATATCTGGACATACGATCTTATTTAAAGTATGAACAAAAGCTCCAGTTGTAGCTCCGTGATACTAAAACCCAGAGGTGGAAAGTAACGAATTACATTTACTCGCGTTACTGTAATTGAGTAGCTTTTTTGTGGACTTGTACTTTTTTAAGTAATTTTTTTAATCTGTAATTTTACTTTTACTTAAGTATAGAAGTATTGTACTTCGCTACATTTTCACATTCGTTACTGAGTAAAAAAAAATCGCTCAGTGGAAACAACTGCAGCAAATAATGGGCAGAAGAAGAAACTGGCGCTAAAAATAACAAGAACGATGCAGACGGACAAGACAGGCGTTCACCATCCGCTCAAAACATATCGCGTCTTTTGCGCACTTAAGTTCGTTATTTCAAATGTAGACGCGCGGTATGCGCGCTCATAATGGAAGCGACGCAGTCGCGGTGCGACGCGCTCGTTTTTTCCAGGCGCGTCCGCGCCGCATCGAGATATAAACATCTCAACTTTTCAGAATGCCGCAAGCGAACCGCAGGTCATGTGACGAAATTTCCTTCTTGTAACGGAGAGCGCAGCTGATGGTTGCTTAGCAACGACAAATGCCTCCGGAGCGCAACCGCCCGAGCGCTTTGGAAAAAAGGAGAAAGCAGCGCGCCTAGCGTTTTCCATGCGTTTTTAGGCGCGATATGTGAACGGCCCCTAATGTTGCAGACCCAGCTGAAAACCAAACCCCGTCATATTCTGCTGAAGTTGAATTCGAAGGAAATGAAGTGAACCCCTGGCCATATATTCATGCTCTATTATGCAGTGTAAGCTGTGTTTGCCTCGGGAAACCGAACTAGCAGCTTATAACATCTCGACATCGCCCTTCGCAAGCATGTAAGTTAAGTTAGAGGTAACGTAAATACTTACATCATTGCATTGGTGGTTAAAACGAAGCTTTGACGGTTTAGCAAAAGGTTTTGCACAAATGAGCCAAAAAGACAGTGGTGCAGGGTGTGCAATATCATCTGAGATAATATAATAATTGTTGTTTTAACGGGAGTGCTTTCTTTCACTGCGTGATTCAGTCTGTTAAATGCGTTTAGAATGATCACAAAATTGAAGATATAGAAGCAGAAAATGTATGCATATAGTAAGTCAACATCACACGAAGAATGCCGTTTTTCTTCCCCATGATTACATTGGCTCTTTTTGTTCAAAAAACAAGAAGTTAATTAAGAGACTTACGTTTTAGACACCATATTGCCTGTTTTTGCTCTATTTCGACAACAAAAATAATTCCAAACACAGTTTTGCGTCTCTGACTCTGAGCAATGACGTGTTTTGTTCCTGAATGAATTAACCGTTTAAATGATTCTGTTCAATCACAATGACTCTCTTATGAGTGACTTGCTGACACCTACTGGTGGTTCTAATGTTGATTTAAAGCGTCGGATTTTGAATTATTATTACTACAGTCAAACCTGGACCACAAAACCAGTCTTAAGTCGCATTTTGTTATAGCCAACAATACATATGGGTTAAAAAAATTACAAAAATTAGCATATTCAGTAAAGATCATGTTCCATTAACATTCTGCATCCTACTGTTTATATCAAAACTAGAGCTTAATCCTTCTGAACAACTCTTATTTTCTCAATATTTGGATTCCCTTTCATTCAGTCATATCCGACTTAACGTCATAGTGACTGACGTAAATGGGATTTTGCCCGAGAGCCCAATTTAGGAAAATGGACCCTTATGGTTTTGTGGTTCAGGGTCACATTTTATGTCTTAACAAAACAAGCCAAGGACAGTTGGCGTAAAAGGAGAGCGCGAGCAAACGCACATCAGCTTTTCGCTTCGGAGCCGAGCCTTCTGCGAATCTCCGAGAGTGTCTGCAAGACAGCGTTGACGAGTTGGTATGACGGTTGCTGTCCAGTGCTGCTGCTTCATCTGAGCGATTGCGTGTCCGTCACGGTCTTGTGTTTGGGCTATCAGCACACTGAAGCAGCACTCGTGGATGAGTCATTAGGGTTATATCTACACTGTGTAGGGCTGTGGCCCTCCAGGATACCTGAGGTTTGACACCTTTGGTCTATCCCCCTCACCCTGCCCCGTTCTAGTTACTCCATTTCTCAGGGAGCTGATTCGGCTGCGCTGCCTGAGTAAAATTTCAGTAATGATGGTACTTTTACTTGAGTAGAATATTTTTGTACTCTTTCCACCTCTGCTAAAACCGCAGCGTTTCACTGAGTCGCAGACGTACCGCTGGAATCACAGGATTGTTCCTCTCTTCATCAGTCGTCATCAGCGCTCATGTTCCTGCACTGTGCTCCGATTACCCCGTTCACCATCCGCAAAACAATCCCTGCATCGTCAGGACATTCAGTGTTTCCATCTGACGCACGGTGGCTTCCAGAAATCAATGGACTGGCAGATTGAAGGAGACACTTGAAAGTTCCATTATAAAAACCTCCAGTTCCATTCTTCCCGGAAGTACATGAGGAGGTGATTAGGTCATGGAGGGCACCTTTTTCTGCCCGAAACAGAGTTAGTGCTTCTTCCGTCCTCATTGCCCTCGATGGCGGGGCGGCTATGGGGTATGTGGAGATCCCCCTCAGTCGAGCGCGCTATTGCGGTGCAGCTTTGCCCGCGGAGCGCTGTCGCCTGGTGGGGTAATCCACACCTCCTGTCCAGGACTTGTGGGTTATCGTTCGTTTCAACGGCTGAAGCTTACAGAGCTGTTGGACAAGCCGCCTCTGCCCTGCATGCCATGGCCCTCCTGCCAGCCTACCAGGCCAAGGCATTGAAGCAGCTTCACGAGGGCAGTTCTGACCCATGTTTGATGCAGGAGCTGCGCACTCTAACGGACCTTGCGCTTCAGGCAATGAATGTCACGAAGCGGTCCCTCGGTCAGACGATGTCCACTCTGGTTGTCCAGGAGCGGCACCTATGGCTGAACCTGGCAGATATGAGGTAATCCGACAAGCACCGACTCCCCGATCTCCCAGGCAGGCAGCTTCGGCGATGCGGTGGAGAGCCTGGCCCAGTTCTCTGCCGCACAGAAGCGGACGGAGGTGATCAGACAACAAAGCCTAGCCCGGCAGCCCGCTGCTGTCGCCACCCCGCCGCCGGCTGCATCCACCTCCGCTCCAGCGTGGCCCCAGCAGCACCCCTCCTACCAGCCGCAGCCTGGAGCAGGCAGACCACCGTAAATGTCCGATCAGGGTCATGCTCTCTTTTCTGCAAGTTTGGTTGGAGCGGAGACTGTCTCCCTCCACCCTCAAAGTGTATGTTGCCGCACATCACGATGCAGTAGACGGTAAGTCTGTGGGGAAGCACTACTTGGTCATCAGTTTCCTCAGAGGGGCGAGGAGGTTAAATCCACGGGCCCTCATCTGGTACCCTCTTGGTATCTCCCCTCGGTCCTGATGGCCTTGAAGGAGGAGCTCTTCGAGCCTCTGCAGTAAGTAGAGCTTAAGTTGCTGTTGTTAAAGACAGTGCTCCTCACTGCATTGGCCTCGATCAAGAGGGTAGGGGACCTGCAGGCATTTTCGGTCAAAGATTCGTGCCTAAAATTTGGACCGGGTAACTCTCACGTTGTCCTGAGACCCCGGCTACGATATGTGCCCAAAGTTCCCACCACGCCCTTTAGGGATCAGGTGGTGAACTTGCGAGCTCTGCACCGGGTGGAGGCAGACCCAGCCATTGCACTGCTCTGTCCAGTCCATGCCTTGTACGTTTACGTGGACTGCAAACAGAGCTGCAGGATCTCAGACCAGCTCTTTGTCTGCTTTGGAGGACAGCAGAAGGGAAAGGCTGTCTCCAAACAAAGACTTGCCCACTGGATAGTAGAGGCTTTTCCATATAAAGCGCCACCTGCTGTCAGAGAGTGGATTTACAGAGACTTCCATTTACATTCAGCCTGTGAGCAGTTTCTGTCTGGCCAAAAACGGACAGAATTTGCATGCCCTGCTGTAGATTTTGACCGGTTGATGAAAACTTATGTGGATTCTACACATTAAAAAATTCAGATACGTTATCTAGAATTATTTATGGAGCAGATAAAATACATATAATCATTTATTAATCAATTATAATTTTGACTAAAATGTGAGGTTTGCCTTTATATGAAACTTTTTGCAAACAAAAAGTCATTTTATAATCAGAATCAATTTATTTGTTGTTTGTTGATTTTTAAATATACAACTTGGTGAAGGGATTTATGTGTCACTATTTAATCACTATTATCAATACCGTGATAATAGTGATAACCGTGATAACTTTGGTCACTATAATCGTGATAAGAAATTTTCATACCGTTACATCCCTAGTGTGTGTGTGTGTGTGTGTGTGTGTGTGTGTGTGTGTGTGTGTGTGTCTGTTTTTCACTCTTGATATTTCAGTTTAACCCCTTCCTTGTTGTCCAATATTTACTGCATTGTAGTTGAATTGTTGCTTTTAAATTATATATTTGCTGTGTTACAGTCACACCAGTTCATAGGTGTGTGCGTATAAGTGTGTGTGTGTGTGTGTGTGTGTGTGTGTGTGTGTGTGTGTGTGTGTGTGTGTGTGTGTGTGTGTGTGTGTGTGTGTGTGTGTGTGTGTGTGTGTGTGAGTGAATGTGTTGGTTTAGCACTCTTGATGTTTTAGAGTTTAACCCCCGTCATTGCTGTGTACTTTTTTCTGCATTGTGTCAGATTTGTAGATTTTTGTAAATTTCTCATTCATTTCCTATGGTCAGTCATTTCAGACCTTCTTTCTTATGAAGAGACGCCACTGCATCTGAACTAAAGTGCTTTTTTACTATATGAGCATCAACAAATTTAGCCTCGGGTGTGATTTTCTGCTTTAGCCTCTCGGAGCGGTTCTGTGTACGTATGAAAGCGTTTCTTCTGTCTTTGCAACAGCAGAAGGTCCGGAGAGCTGACGGATGCAGATGCCCCGCTGGAGCCGTTCCTCCACGAGGAGGATGAGGACCCGCATCTCCTGGAGCTCCTGGAGAAGGTGGAGCACAAGTTGAAGAAGAAGCACCGCAACAAGCAGAAGAAGCAGCGCCATCGGCAGTTCAACGACCTCTGGGTACGGATGGAGGAGAGGTGAGACCAGCATGAACCTGCTCACCAACACCACACACCACCATTCACTAACTACACTGCATTCTGAGAGTCCACATTATATTACCCTTAAGTAACTTTGCAACTACATGTCAACAAACTCTCAAGAGAGTGTTAGGGCCAGTTTTAGTAAACAGGGCAAACAATTCCAAAACAGCTCCGATGGGTGTGTATACTTCTGCAGGTGATTTACTAACAATGCGCAAATTAAAGAACACATACGCAACTTCTAATTTACATATCGACCAATGCAATATACTAAGTGCAGCGCAAATTAGCGTAGTCGCAAATAAAGAAATGAAGAAGCCACAATATAACCGGAGGCCAAAAAATGAAGGTTTGCTATACGTTTTGATAGAGCTGGTATTGCGTGAGTCCTAGTTGAGGATTCCAAGTCATTGTTCGGATAATGTGTTCTTCTGGCGTTCCAAATAAATTAAATTAATTTAATTAAAGTGCCTCTATTATACCATGTTTAAGGTTGCTAATGTTGTTTTATGAGTGTCCTAAAACAGATTTACATGCATCCAAAGTAAAAAAAAAAATCTAGGGTTTTCTAAAAACAATAGCTTTAATTTTACCTCATTTGTAAATGATTCGTAAACGACTCGTGTGAAGCAGTTCAAAGAATCATTCTCTCTAAGCCCCTCCTTTCCGTGCGCCTTCGCTGCTGTGATTGGTCAGATGGCGCAGTCCTTTGTGATTGGTCTACAGCGCGATTGACAGCCATGGGCGGACATTATGCAAATGTGATACTTCGTGATGTACAGCCGTAACAGAATATAATTAAAATTCCTGAGGACTCGTTTAGGCGATTGCGAGCTGACTATTTTTTTTTTATAGACAATAACTTTATTTATCGTGCACTGTCGGCTTCACAACTTTGCAGAAAGTTTATGCTACATGACACACTGCATGAAAGGTAATATTCAAAAAGGCATGGTTTAATACATCCTCTCTTTAGCAACAGTAATTGCAGCCATTTCAAGCGCAAAATAGATTAAGACATGCTTTATTTGAGCGTTAAATAATGGTGCAAATACCAGTTATTTGACAAGCGCAAGCATTAGCAAATCTCGTTGCGTGATTCATTTGAATACTCTCCTCCCATAAATGTTGCGTCTGAAAGGGAAACTCCTAGAAATGCATATGCAATAAGGTCAGGCGCAAAAATAACCGTGTCCACGCACTAATTCTTCACTGCGCATCTTTAGCAAAACCTGACAGTACTATTTTAACCATTTTTTGCACTGGTGCAAGCTGTTAGTAAAACTGGCCCATAGACTTTTAGGTTAGAGTTAGCAGAATAAGTGGACTTGTACTTGCAAAGTGACTAGATGAATGGCCATCAAAATCAAATGTTAGATATTAAAGCAGACAGTCAATAATACTCTTATGATTGCTAGTTGACATGGAGTTGACAAGTTACGTATAGTTAATAAAATCTCTAAAATGGAACCTAGTTTTTGTTCTTTTAAATTTAAAATGTTCTGTTTTCATAAATATTTTAGTTTGTTTTGTTTCGTGTGTTTTCCATTATTGTTTTTTATATAGACGCATATATAGTTTTTATTATAAATTTGTAATTTTTTGTTTACTTTAGTACTCATTATTTCAAATTTTAGTTGTTTTTTAGTTGTTTGTTTTTGTCATTTTTATTAACATTTGTCATTTTTATTAACATTAACAGTTTATTTTTAGAACATTTAGCCTAAAATAAAATAGTTTAATATTTGTGTTAATATTTTAAATTTTATTTTAATATTTACTGTTTTCATTTAAATGTTTAGTCTAAGGTTTTGTGTTTGTTTTTGTCATTTTTATTAGTTTTATTTTCAGTTAATGTTTATTTTATTTCAAGTAAATATTTGTTTAATGGTTTTATGGTTAATGGTAATAACCTGTAGGGTCAGTAACCAGTTAAAACACGTCTGTAAGGGAGCGTATGGCGCTTCCTCAGCACTTCTCATGTTCTGTGGGAACGATAGCTGGATAACGGCTGGGATTCCGGATGCTGGATTTGGCCTGCGGCTGTGAGTCAGAGGAGAGACTCCTGCGAGACGCCCGGAGCGCTTCAGCCGCATCTGTCCCAACACGAGTTTCTCGAGACGCTTCAAACACAGATCCAAACACAGATCCTGACTGAGAATCTCAGGCTGACTGTCCATCAGAACTTCCATCTGTATGAACTATATTTAATGTACACCAATGTTTCACGGATCAGTGTCACATTTTACCATTTTGAACAGACTTGATTCTTGTTCCCGTGTCAAATCCCATGCGACATGTTCTCCGCCGAGCCTGAACCGTGTTCTGGAAACTTTCTTTGAATTCACTTTCACAGTCGCCCACGTAATTCTGAGTAAAAAAATATTTCTTTAATAAACTGTTTTATGAAAGCCAAGTGGGTCCCAGACGCTCAAAACAAACACGGGGTCCTGAATATAGACTTAATTTGTTTGAACCAGAGCCAGATCCAGAGCTCACGCGTCTCTGGATTTGATCGCCGTACGCGTCCACAGACGCTCACACACACGTGTTGACACAGATGGAGGACGGGAATGAAATCCTCAAACTCTTTATTTGTGTTCCATGTCCATCTCAGGAGCTCTGACAGACCATTTATTTTCCCTGCCTACTTCTTCATATTTCATAAACGAGCAGATTTCAGACGCTCACGTGACTGAAGATGATGCGCTGATGCTGCTGTAAACAGTCTGAGCGAAACCACATGTGACTCCATCAGAAACCCTGAGGATCTGCAGGTCGAGTTCTTCTGATTCGTCCGACTCCTACACATTACACTGCTCAGATTGAAATCCGATTCTCATTTTGATGAACCAATATCAATTCTTAGATCCCAAGAATCGACCTCTGCTGATTTGAGTTGATGTGTGAACAAACCTTAATCAAACATTCACTAGCTTTGTTACTTCTGATATGAAACAAAGTCTCAGCTTTCAAGTTCTGTCACTAAATACACTCACTAATGTGGTTTTGCTGCTCATCTCTTCCTCTTTACTACTAGTTACAGCACCAAATAAACATGAATGAACATCAGTAGAAACAGAACAACGTCTGTTCATTCAATCATGAATTATGTAATTGCTAAATCAGTGTTTTGGCCGAAGAAAGGCAGTTTGTATGTCTCATGACGTCACATTTACCTCAGAAAAGACTTTCGAGGACCATAAACTCGATAGTCAGCTTGAAAAAAATAGCATTTTTGATCGATATACAGTATATGCACTACACAACAAACTGGCATAGAAAAATCATTATATCATTAAAATTGTTTTATTGTATGTCAGATGTTGCACATTTGATTTGAAAAACCATTAGATGATGATGATGATGATGATGATGAAGGTGCATGTTTCTCATTATCTCTCTCCTTACTTGCAGTGTAATGGCCGAGGCTCCGCCTCCTTTCGTCCGCATCATCAACGGTTACATCACAGTCCAGACGCACCCACAGGAGCACGGCAGAGCCAATCAGCACAGGACGTTCTCAGGCTCCTCCTCCTGGAGCCCCGCCCTCACTGCGACGGCTCTGTGTGTTCAGATCTTCCTGCTGCTGCTTTCATAACTTCAGCTCTTGAAGAATCACTTGTAAATATCAGATGTATTATAGATGTAATTTAGAGTTTTTGTTTGTTCACTTATTATATAAATATATAAATAAGAGTCATTATATTTGTCAGCTACTAACCAGCTTAACTGGCCTCAATCGTTTGTAAAACTTTAGAAATCAATCACTTTCTTCAGTTCAGTGACACTTTTTACATAAAAGCATATTTATAAGCGATTTGTGCAGAAGTGAGTTACAAGTCAGAGGTCCATTGAGTTTCTTCCTCTTCGTCTTTTCTATCTGTCAACTTAAAATGTTGTGTTTATGACATAGAAATTAGCAGTTTAATTTATTGAATAGATTGTTTTAGTTGATCTAAATGTGTTCATGTGATTGTTTATGGCAGAATGACACAATGTACATCACATCTGGTGTTTGTGACGTTACAGTAATTGTGTTTGTTTATGATCTTACAATAAATTAAGTGTTTATGTAGTTCAAGGTTCTCCAAACGGAAGATGAATATGGATGTTGAGAAGCTACACATCTGTTTCTGCAGAACATCTGGATGTTATGTACGTTTGCAGCTTCTGAACATGACTTCTGAACATGACTTCTGTGGTTGACGCTGGAATCTGATCTCCTGCACTACAGATGTTTCTTAAAATGGCTCTCCTCACAGCGAATGAACACTGCATCTCATCTTCATCGTCCTCATCCTCGTCCTGACAGCAGATTTCAGTAACGTGTGTTGTTCCTCAGGCCTGCGCTCCAGGTCTCCAGATCCAGAGATGGTTGAACTCATCGGGTTCTTCTTGAACCAACGACTGGCGCTGCGACTCTTTGGAAGAGATCTTTTATTATGCTCTTTAAAATAAATCATAAGACCAATTTATGGTTTTGAATGAGATGGTTTATTGCTGGTCGCCAATGAATGTGAGAAATCATTCTTCACTAACAATAATATTGTGGTTATTACCATAGTTGGCTTGTGAGAGCTGATCTGAGATCAAATACAGTTATGAGAACATCTGAATGATCATTTTCTGTAAATGTGCATGTGTTTGGCTATAGTAAACCTTTAGTTCAGTCCAAATCTCAGCTAGAGATCATTTATAATTAGTAGCACACAGTTTAGATTGGTTTATGATTCTGGACAATGTTGGGGAAAGTTACTTTTAAAAGTAATGCATTACAATATTACATTACTCCCTAAAAAGTAAATAATAGCGTTACTTAGTTACTTTTTATGGAAAGACAATGATGCGTAATGTACTTTTAAAATCTGGGCAGGGCTTGCTTGCTTGTTTTTAATATATATATATATACAAAAAAAATCTTCTGAAGGAAATGTAAATTCACGTCTGTACAGTAGAGGACGAGCTCAAAGTAATCACATGAAGAATATAACGCAGTTCAACACTATTCAGCAATAACTCAATATTTGCTTAGTATGGTGGAATCGGATCATCGAAGGTCAGCAGCAAACACATTGGTTAATAAAATGGGATTAAATACATAAATGATATCTGTCTTGTTTAACATATTTAATTATTGCAGGTTTGACAGTTTTTATTGATTTTGAGGAACATTGAATCTGTTTTGGTGCAGGTGAGATGAGTAAAATACACAGTAGGATCACGTTCACACACAATACTGCACTTACTCCTGATTTCTCTCAAGATGGAAACACGAACTCAATATAATCGAATGATATATTTGCATTGTGCTACACTTGCATTTCAGGTCGTCGTGTATATTTATTTCTGACGCGATAGACACAATAGAGTTACAAAGCAGCTTCACATTAATAAACAGCAAAATTCATCAATTATGAAAGGCTTTGTAGCATTTTAGTGTTGATAATCCTGCCTTCTAATTACAATTTCAGTTCTGAATAAGATTCAAAATTGCAATTCAAATTTGAATGGAAAATGTTATATTAATAAATAAAATAAAAATTAAAAAATTATACAGAAAAGTATGTATTTTTGGTACTACTTTACAATAAAGTCTTGCATTAAAGTCATGCAGTAGTTAGTTAACATGAACTAACAACGAGCAACATGTTTTTACACCATTAATCGTTTTTAATAGTTAATGAAAAAACTGTTGTTCATTGTTGATTTTAAAATGCATTCGTTTATGATGACATCAGCATTTTAATGCATTGTACAGGTAATAAATGCGTGGTATTGTTCATTGTTAGTTCATGTTAACTAATTTAGTTAATTAATGCTGAAAAATTTGACCTTTTTGTTCTCATGGAACTCAACAAGCAACCTTCGATTCATAAGAGCAATGATAAAACCAATAAAACAAACCATATGTCCAAAATACCCAACACAAACTGAGAGCAAGTGAATCAAAGTGCCAGAAATGATCAAATCCCAAAACTAGAGCACTAATTACCTACTGAATGACATTCAGCTGACCAGCATAGCTCATAGCAATACCTGAATTAAGCAAATATACCAAACAAGCATGTGTCCAATAAAAACCACACAACAAGCATTGCTGAAAGATGAATAATTAAACAAGGAGCATGAGAAGGGAACTGAGCTGGATCTGAATCACATTCACGAAACTTCACCGATAAAGAAGCTCTGTCAGCAATAACGCAGCGATGTAACAACAAACAAACAAACTCATTCAAATATTCAACACGGCGACTCTACGTGTTCAAGAAATTCATCTGATGCGAGTTCCTGAACTGACTGATGCTTGCCAAGGCAAAAAAATACTCTTTATTTCAGTGCACTTAGTACACTTACATAATGTACTTAAAGTGCTCTATATTCATGCATTTGTACTTAATTATAAAACATTTATATTTCTAATTATAAATATAAAAATATAAGTATGCATGAAAATAGAGCACTTTAAGTGCTTTTATTTAAACGTGTATGAAATACGGTTTCAATAGTACAAGAGGTAAATAAATACTTGTAAATACAGTATTTAGTTGTACCACCTTTCATACACTTCTAAACATACTAATCAAACATAAAAAATACACTTAATATTTCAAATATAAGATTATATCATAAATAAATACAAAATGTAATTATAATGCATTGCCCACATATTTATAAATTATCATGTATAACTTTAAACATTGTATTTAGCACACAAATGAATGTACAATAAATGTGCTTGCTTTTATTAAAGTATTGTTTGTTGTTGGTGCATTCAATTATGCTTTATTTTTACCTGTGTGAGTTAAAGTTTACAGCTAAATCAAATCCTGCTTCCTGAACGGGAACAATAACTGAAGTCAATAATGTGTCATTGTTAATTATTTCTTAAATTCAATAATGAGAACAAACTGTGCAAAGTGATGCCGATCTTGTTGAGTTTTGCAGAAAACACTGAGCAGGTGAAATGTGTTCAACGTTTTGAGAAACGTATCTTTGTTTCGAGACCTGTATTAATGGTTTGAGTCACGTCATGTTACACCTCGACCTGTTGAACTTCTACGCCATCCCAGAATGCACCAGCTATCCAAAGGCCTCACATCAAACACAAATCATCATCACCAGAACCGTGAGTTCAGTGTGTGTTTCCCGACGGTGTTGACCGTGCATAAACTGTGCATAGAGCTGGCCAGACTTTAGAGGACTGCAGGCCAAGCGGACGTCTGAAACACATCGTCCAGATCTACTGGGAAAGAAAACACACAGAACGGCGTTTGAGAGCGTTGAGAGGTCCGGCGTGACCAACACTTCCGTCTGCAGGAGAACTGATGATTCTCATTATCACTGCACACTAAAATACAAGATGCAGACTTACTTGTTCCTTCTCATCAGGTCATGACACAGCATTACTATTATATAATATCAAACATGAGTCACTGCTGACAACATCTGATCATTTCAATATCTAAACTCATTACGACAGTCTCGACTTATCGGGCCTTTTAAAAACACATAAAGACATTTTAAGGAATAAATCACTGTTATCTTAATGTAAATGTCTAGGACGCAGAACATGAGCTCAATTAACAACACTTCAAAGTTTGAAAATACATCTTCCATTACTTATTTATTCATTTTACACAAAAAGCCAAAAGCTCGATTAGCTCTGATCTCAAGCACTAGAATACAGAAATAACTTTTACTGCAGCTTCCGATCAGACTGAAACAAACGGATGCCATTCCTCAGTATTTCGTTTCCAGAGCAGATGGAGATACAAAATGAAGATGCATTTACTGGAGAAGCAATACGACACATTAAGTCTTGATTTATGGGAAACTAATCAAAATGTGGTGAGTTTATGATTAAAATAGAACAAATATCAAATATAAAAATTCAAAGGGAAACACATTTGACACTGACAAATAATTGTTCCTGTTTTAATCATGAACTCACTTCATTTAGTTTATCAAGACTTCATATGTTTATCTTGTATCTCCAGTAAAGCTTTCTTGATGTTTTGATATTTTTACTGGAAAACAAGGCAAAGATACTGAAGAAGAGATAATTTTTTCCACTCTTTTTAATTTTTTTGTCAGTGCATGCAACATTTAACGACTTCGTGAATTTAAGACTTTCTGCTCTGATTTAAGACCTTTATATGTGGCAGGGCAAGGCCCACAAATATCCTGGGCATACAGCATTAATACATATAAACAACAAATCCATATAACATTAAATCCGTTTTCTCCCTGATTTCTTCTTGAATTCTTCTCTGAATTGCCCTGAGCAAAACTGTATTGTTGTGCCCCCTCGAGAATATTATGGAAGTAAAAAAACAACAACAACAACAACACCTACTATAGGGGTCAAAATAGTTGGGAAGGGGGTATGTTTAGCATGGTGGAGCATCTCCTCTTCTTTTCAAAACAGTTTGAAGACGTCTGGGCATCAAGGTTATGAGTTTCTGGAGTTTGGTCCCATTCTCGCCTGATATAGGTTTCCAGCTACTGAAGAGTTTGTGGTCGTCTTTGATGTATTTTCGTTTAATGATGGGCCAAATGTTGTCTATATGTGAAAGATCTGGACTGCAGAAAGGCCAAATCAGCACCGGACTCTTATAATACGAAGCCATGCTGTTGTAATCGCTGCAGTATGTGGTTTTGCATTGTCCTGCTGAAATACACGTCCTCCGGAGGGGAGCATATGTTTTTTGTCTGGCCAGAGGAGAATTACACTATGTCCCCGTCTAAACACTGTAAAGCTGATGTAAAGCCACATAGCATGATTGACTCAATCATCATTTATTTTTTTAACCATGCCTATGCATCATCATGTTAGAATAGAAACGGCTCCTTTCTACACTCTTGCTATAAAATTAGAAGCACACAATTCCCTAGAACTACTATGATTACTAAAGTAGTCAAACCTTTCATTAGATACTTTTGGCAATATAGTGTAACTGATCTCATAAGATGTGCTTCTTTACACAGAGTGCACATGATTGAACAGCGAGCGCTCTTTCAACACCCCGGATATTGACAGAGCGAAAATTATAAACAATATTAAAATGTTAGCTGGAGAAAATGGCTATGTTAAGAAATTCAGTGGGAGTGGGAATAAAAAACGAAAACGCTGTGACCAAACACCATACTAACACGGTTCAACACTAAAAGCCAAACAGTGAAACGTGTAAATATTACTATGAATGGCATTAACATGAAAACTGGCACTAAATGCATAAACACCAGCAGATGATCTGAACATGTGTCCATATGAATCTGTGCTGAGAGACTGAGCATCAATAACACGACTTATGAAACGTGTTTCTCCTGAACAAGTGGTAACCCCTTTATTGTGCTGTTCTACAACGACATGATTATTTCATTAAGTGCATTTCTAAGATTAGCTTCGGATCTTAAAGTACAAAGATGTTACACGAAGACTAATGACTGACTGAAATGCTGTGAGTTTCTCTTCAAACACTCGTGAGACTCTTTGATCTGGACAGACGGACGGACAGCAGCGTCTCATCAAAGCCAATCCGCTCTCAATCATCCACACTGCGTTAATGCAGCGCTGCAGTTCACAGGTCATCTATGCATTCAGTTTAAACCCCAGAAGTACATTTTGAGAGACTCATTCATATAATCAAACCTGAATTGACTTATATTTAACTAATTTATAAAACCATACTTTCAAATGCATGCAATTATAATTTCTTCATGTTTTTTATTTGATGCTGGTTCTGTTAGTTGTATTATTGTGATTCACATCAAACAGATCTTTGGGAAACAGAACAAAGCTTGGGTTCATTCATCTGACAGACGGATGTTCAAACACACACGTGTGTGAGGAGAAACCACACAGAAACAGGTGCACTAGATCAAAGCAGAAATATTAATAATCAGCACAGCGTCTCTGTTCATCTCCATCATTACTCTAAACAAGGGGTGCAATGGACAATCAATGGTTTGGTTACCAACATCCATTCATGTTTTCTGTGTTTTATAGAAGTCTTAAAGGTTTGGAACGACGTAAGATGGACATTTATTGTTTGGTCCCATATGGCAAGAATACACATCTATCCCAGCCAAAATATATGTATGTTGTACACCGTGAAGCTCAATGAGATCTACTTCTGAAACTGGAAATACATTTAATTTTAAACTTCATTTAATAAAATATATTTCAAAAAGTATTTCGGGGATATGAAAATACATTTACAGGTGTGCCACATTTTATATAAATGCAGATGTATAATGATTTAAAACTTGTATTTTGATATATTGTAATATTATACATTTTTTAGTAAAGTATATGATTTGCTGATTTTAATTCATGTGTTATACGTACACACACGTTCTAAACAAAAAAGTCATTCTTCAAATGTGATATATCTGAGTTTTCTATGACTGAAATATATGGACGCCAAAATATATATATATATATTTTTTTTTTCAAAACCCCCAAAAATGGCAAACCATATATTGGTATAAAATAGATTTTATATGAAACTAAAATAGATTGTATGTAAATATTTTTTTGAAACATACTTTAGCATTTTTGGGTCTTTTTTATATATTACTACACTAATATCTGAAAGTATATATTGACTAATTACATTTACCAGAAATACAGAGGCAAAAACACAAACTGTTTTGTAATAAATCCACATGAAGTCAAGATGAGTCATCAATGTTTTTTGTTCTCTTTTCCTATTAAAGAAAACGTGCACATTTTAAATGTGTAAATTTGACAAAAGAACTGTTCACAAGTACTCTAGCATATAGATGATGAATACAGAGAAGAGTCAGCTTCTGATTCCTCAGCGCTGCTGAAGAGACTCGGAGACAATCTCATGATGTTTGTCTGTCTGTGTGTGTGTGTGTGTGTGTGTGAGTGTCTGTGTGTGTGTGTCTGTCTCTGAGTGTGTGTGTCTGTGTGAGTGTGTGTGTGTGTGTGTGTGTGTGTGTGTGTGTGAGAGAGAGTGTGTCTGTCTCTGTGTGTGTGTGTGTGTGTGTGTGTCTGTGTCTGTGTCTGTCTGTGTGTGTGTGTATATCTGTGTCTGCCTGTGTCTGTGTGTGTGTATTTGTGTGTGTGTGTGTGTGTGTGTCTGTGTGTGTGTGTGTCTGTCTGTCTGTGTGTGTGTGTGTGTGTGTGTGTGTGTGTGTGTGTGTGTGTCTGTCTGTGTGTGTGTGTGTGTGTGTGTGTGTGTGTATCTGTGTCTGTGTGTGTGTATTTGTGTGTGTGTGTGTGTGTGTGTGTGTGTGTGTCTGTCTGTGTGTGTGTGTGTGTGTGTGTGTGTGTGTATCTGTGTCTGTGTGTGTGTATTTGTGTGTGTGTGTGTGTGTGTGTGTGTGTGTGTGTCTGTGTGTGTGTCTGTCTGTCTGTCTGTCTGTCTGTGTGTGTGTGTGTGTGTGTGTGTGTGTCTGTCTGTGTGTGTGTGTGTGTGTGTGTGTATCTGTGTCTGTGTGTGTGTGTGTGTGTGTGTGTGTGTGTGTCTGTGATTTCTGCAGGAATGGAGACTTCAGAAGATCATCTGTACGGAAACACTGAGGGAATCTTCACAGATCAACATGAACACACTCCAGCAGACGGCTGCTGACTCTCAGATGGAAACTCTGGGAGTAATGTGACAGTCATCAAAGTCAGAAACGGCCTTGATGAACGCGTTTGTCATGCTCGTCTGCTGCAGTTCAGGACAGCAGCTCATGCTTGTAAAACCTAGAAAAACAGCTCTGAGGTATTACTCACAGAGACAAATGAAGCGCTGAGCGTGAAGATCTCGACCACATGAACCGTGGACGTCCAGTAATCGGCCTGAATCAGACGACGGTCATGTGACCACATCACACGGCTGGACAAACCACCCAATGACCCTCACTGAAAAACAGCTTCAGTGAATCACGACCAGTAGACTAGACAGGTCAAAACACTCGTGTAAATGCCGAAGTACAAAAAACACACTAATGTGACAAAACACATGCCAACAGAACAATCAAATCTGTAACGATCATTAATGACGATCGCACCTCGTTTACAAACCTACTGTCAAAAATCATTCAGCTTTCCAGACGCAGGACTTCAGGATTCAGCAGCTGCTCTCGTTTACCACAGGAATGTTCCAGCTGCAGTTAAACGTTAATTTATTTCATCTGATAATAAGCTTTAATATATATAATTAACCAACCCACATAATTAACTCACTAGTGGGATGCAGACCATAAACGTCTGATTAAAGCGATGTGATGGACTTCTAATCAAGGTTATTTTAGTATCAGTAAGATACTGTTTTTTATTAATATTTCATTTTTTCTATTTTCTGTTTTCATTTTTATTTTAGAGCTGTAGTGGTGTTGTTGGTGGCATTTAAAAAAAAAATTATATTCATATAATTTTTATTCATTTTCAGGTTTAGTTTTAGTTATCGTAGTAAATAAAATTAAATAAAAATGACAAATGTTATATATAGTTAATATTTAAAGTGGATCAAAAAAGTTCATCAAAGTTGTCCTAAGACAAGAACACATTTTGGTTTAGGTTTTAGGACAACTTTTATGAAAGGTCTTGATGCAATTCAAATGTTGACTAGTGTGTACGCACGCATGCACACGCACGCACGCACGCACGCACACACACACTCACAGACAGAGACACAGATACACACACACACACACCAAGACACAGACCGAGACAGACACACACACACACACACACACACACACACACACACACAGAGACACAGAGACACAGACACACACACACACACACTCACAGACAGAGACACAGACACACACACACTCACAGACAGAGACACAGACACACACACACTCACAGACAGAGACACAGACACACACACACTCACAGACAGAGACACAGATACACAGACACACACACTCACAGACAGAGACACTGATACACAGAGACACACACACACACACACACACACTCACAGACAGAGACACAGATACACACACACACTCACACAGACCGAGACACAGATACACACACACACACACACACACACACACACACACACAGACAGAGACACAGATACACACACACACTCACACAGACCGAGACACAGATACACACACACACACACACACACACACACACACACACACACACACACACAGACACAGACACAGACACTCACAGACAGAGACACAGACACACACACACACACACACACACACACACACACACCGAGGCACAGATACACAGACAGACACACACACACACAAACAAACAAGCACACACACAGACACACTCACAGACCGAGACACAGATACTCAGACACATGCACACACACACACACACACACACACACACACAGACACACTCACAGACAGAGACACAGATACACAGACACACACACACACACACACACACACACATACCGAGACACAGATACACACACACACATTTTTATATATATGTTTTAATTTTAATTAACAATAATAACCCTGCATCTAAACTACAGTGATTGATATGAATGGGAATATATGCAAGGCATGTCCTGCAAAGCTTACAAATAACCAAAATGATCAGTAATAACAGAAAACAATAGTTGTTCTGCCTGTAGCTCCCTCGTGCTGCTCTATTGCATTGACTGTGGAATACACCGGTGGGTTTCCCGAACTAACACATGATGCTGATGTGCTTCATACTCAAGACGACGAGCAGATGTTTGTGCTGTTAGTCAATCCATTGGTTTCACTACAGACCCGTGTGAAGAGAGGACACGTCTTCATCTGAACGATCAGCCTACAGCAATACATCAAACCATGCATCCATGCATTAAACTCCCTCGCCTCCACCGGACAGAACCGGGCCTCGGAGCCAAGCATTCCCACATTCATCCACACTAACCTCAGAGAATAAACCCGTGAACGCAGAATCGGTTTAAAGTCAAGCAATTACTTTCCCTAACACTGCAACCAGTGCAGGTTTAACACACTCGTGCGTCTCTGTAACGCTGTATTCATCCACCATTAGCAGCTCTTCTCATCTGTTTGGTGTTTGAGAAGACAAACTCCTGCCTTTCATTTGATATCTATCCCTTTGTTGTTCGGTGCATACGTTTTCATCTTTATGGGAATACAGCCTGTTATGGATGTTACAGGACTCTTGAAGTCAGGATGATTTGTACAGATGTTTTATAGAACATGTCTTAAAGACTCCAGTGAGAGAGACAAAGACAAAAACCTCCTGAAGACATTCAGATGAAGAGAGAGACGTGCTATCATCATCATATATCACAGACATGTGCAGTTAAACCTCATTTAACCCTTTCAGACTCGTCTCCACTGCACTCGTGATCTGATGAACTGAAACCGACCGCTGTTGGTCAAATACAGGGAACAGTCTTAAACACAAAGGTGCTTGAAAGGTTCTTCACTGTGATTTCTGCGAACCATTTGTGACCCTGGACCATTTCAGGAGTCATTTTTGTTTTTAATTTAGATGTATGCATCATCTGAAAGCTGAATACATAATATTTCCATTGATGTATGGTTTGGACAATATTTGAAAATCTGGAATCTGAGGGTGCAAAAAAATCTGATTATTGAGAAAATCAGCTTTAAAGTTGTTCTTAGCAATGCATATTACTAATCAATAATTAAGTTATAATATATTTACGGTACAAATATCTTCATGGAATATGATCTTAATATCCTAATGATTTTTGGCATACAATAAAACTGATCATTTTGACCCATACAATGTATTGTTGTCTATTGCTACAAATATAAGCTGTGCTGCTTATGACTGCTTTATGCTCCAGGGATGCATTTAAGAACCAGTTCTTTAAAGAACATCTCTTTCTTACCTTTTTATAATCTGAAGAACCTTATTTCGCCACAAAGAAGCTTTTGTGAGACAGAAAGGTTCTTCAGATGTTAACGCTTCTTTATGGAACCATTTAGGTTCTTCTACGGTCCGGTGAGAAATGAAGCGGGTCTGGTGTTCAGGACATCTCTCACCTGTGTTTTTAATTAAAGCGTCAGGAGCAAAGTGAAGGGATCCCGCGCTAGAGATCCTCAATAAGCACTTTGTGCTGTCGGTGGCCACAGGTCATTTACACTTAAAATCAAAGCATTTCATAAATGCACACATTGTGAGGTCAGTTTCCCTGAGGCTCGACCGATCAGAATAATTATCAGGCCGCGCTTTGAATGACGGCTGTTGAGTGTGTTTGAAATGACATCAGTTCTGGGCCGGATCAGAGCGAGGAGCGTTAAAGACGCCTGACCAACGCTTTGGATAATGTTTCTGTTCTGACCGCATGAGAACAAGCTCATCAGAGCCTCGACGACACGCGACTCCAGAAACGGGTGACGTGAGATGCTACAGAGTCTTTAATCCAATCCCAGAGTTTTACACCATCGCTCCGGTCCTGTTTAAAAGGAATAAATCCAGAGCCGAAGTCATGCACTCACGCTCATATCACTCCAGAACACAATGCTGTTGTTCGTTCTGTAAGGAAAAGCACTCATAATCAAGTCTGTCAAGAGCCGGAAGACAACAAAAGACACAATAAATTAATGATTAAACCGTCCACACTCTTAAAAATAAAGGCGATGCCTTATAAGAACCATTTTTGGTTCCACAAAGAACCATCTTTTTATAATCTAAATAATCTTATTTTTTTAAACAAAGGTTCTTCAGATGTTAGATTATCTCAATTATCACCAGTAAAGTATGGAGTACCTCAAGGATCTGTCGTAGGTCCTCTGCTATTTTCATTATACATGTTGCCCCTTGGTAATATTATTAGAAAATACGGGATTAGTTTCTATTGTTATGCTGATGATACTCAACTATATATCTCAACACGACCAGATGAAACTTCTAAACTATCTAAGCTAACGGAGTGTGTTAAAAATATAAAAGATTGGATGACCAGTAATTTTCTCCTATTAAATTCAGATAAGACCGAGATATTACTTATTGGACCTAAAAACAGTACACAGAATCTCTTGGATTACAATTTGCAACTAGACGGATGTACTGTTACTTCCTCTACAGTTAAAAATCTGGGTGTTATATTAGACAGCAACCTATCTTTTGAAAATCATATTTCCAATGTTACAAAAACAGCATTCTTCCATCTTAGAAACATTTCCAAGCTACGGAACATGTTAAGTGTTTCTGATGCAGAAAAGTTAGTTCATGCATTCATGACCTCTAGACTGGACTATTGTAATGCACTGCTAGGTGGTTGTCCTGCATCTTCAATAAACAAGCTACAGATAGTACAAAATGCTGCGGCTAGAGTCCTTACCAGGTCAAGAAAATATGATCATATTACTCCAATTTTACAGTCTCTGCACTGGCTACCTATTAAGTTTCGTATCAGTTACAAAATATTATTACTTGCCTATAAGGCCCTAAATGATTTAGCTCCTGCGTACCTAACTAATCTTCTATCACGCTACAATCCAACCCGCTCCCTAAGGTCGCAAAACTCTGGACTCTTGGTAGTACCTCGGATAGCAAAGTCCACTAAAGGAGGTAGAACTTTTTCATATCTGGCTCCTAAACTCTGGAATAGCCTTCCTGAAAACGTTCGGGGTTCAGACACACTCTCTCTGTTTAAATCACATCTCTTTAGCCAAGCATTCATATAATGCATCCCATAATCTAGTACTGCAGGAATATCTGATCAAACGCACATTATTATGCTTTAGCTTGGGTTGAACTGATCATTTTTGCATGGATGGAACAAGAGCTACGCTAATTATGTCTCTATTTGTTTCTCTGTTTCTGGATTAACATCCCGTGGTAATTAGGAATGGTTGCAACATAATAGTGTTCATCATCTGTTTGATTACGTCAATTAATTATTTTACCGTACATTTCTGCCATTCTGCCAGCTTGACTTAAGCTAAATATATAGTAGAGACTTAAATTTCCTGTAAAGCTGCTTTACAACAATTTGTATCATGAAAGCGCTATACAAATAAACTTAAATTGAATTGAAAATGTTAATTTAGACAAAAAAAAGATCCTTCTATGGCATCGCATCGCTGTGAAGCACCTTTATTTTTAAGAGTGCATATGCCTCACACACAGTTACTGCTCCTCGCACACAGCATTACATGCTTTCAGAAGGGTTGGACTATAATGCATGTGATTCAGGAGGCCTGTTTGATAAAACAGCTCCGTCGGTTCACTCACTCCTGACAGCAAAATGGATTTATTTGTGTGACTTTTACAGACGAAGAATATACCCGTGACATGTCAGCTGTGCAATGAAGAAAACAACATCCCAAAATGCATTAAACAGCACAAATATATTCGCTGTTTCGACATTAAGAATATGCGTGCACGAATGAGTTCGATTGTGTGAACTTAAATGGTCGTTTGTGGAACCGCTTTAGTCACGATTGAGTTGTTAGGTTATTTAAAGTCAGGCTTTGGTCTGTAATCCCTGCTTTTTTTTAGCACTCTTTATGAAATAGGCTTCAGTTGTTGAAAATAAGCCTCTGGATGATGATAACAGGAATAATGATTGTGCATTCGTTTACGTGTTTTGCACTGATTCCTTATCCACGGTTGTGTGATAAAATCCGAGTTTGGAGTCGGTTCTGCTGCACTTTTGAGCAGAAAGTTGGAAAATCTGACTTTCTAAGTTGACAGCGTTTGGTCAGAGCCTTCAACCGAAAGGTCAAGCCGCACTCACAGGGGTCAGAGGTCACGATTCGTTCGGACTTAACACCGAGAAGAGATGACGAACATCAAGAGCAAAGAAAGCAACTACAGAGCAGCGTCATCCGTCTGCAGCTAAACTATAAGAGAACGAGAAATCACTTGAAATGAGGAAAAATGAGAAGCAAAGAGCAGCACAAATTTGCATTTGTGACCACAGGCGTCCGCGGTAATGAATATTCCTGAATCGAGAGAGAAATAGATCATCGGCTACAGCAAATCAAACAAACGTGAATGTTTTATACAAGCTTTATTTACAACTGGAATAATAGCTGTACAGTTTTGCAGCGTTGGAAGCACAGATTCATCAACAGAGTGAATGGAGACATTATGAAACGCATCTAACCGGTTCCTCCAGCCGCACACACATACAGTATGTGCATATTGTACACAAGCGATATAAAACTTGGCAAATTGAATGAATATTTGCTACTTCAGACGAATGTTCAATCGCACAGATACTGATTTGGTGTTTCTCTGCTCATGGACGGTTGTGTTTAACCTCTGAACTCACGAGAAACACATTCAATCGCATGTTTAAAATCACACAAGAGCACTGCCGGAGTAATACGCAATCGCTGGGCGCTGTTACTTGAATATTTAGTAACAGCTGATGAAGAAAAGCAGCAGAGCAGGTTTAAATGTCAGATTATGTGCTGCTGTGGTTTGTAACAGTGTCAGAATCATCATCATCAAAGCACGTACTGATTTAGTATAAAACAAACCGAAGGAGCGGAAGCAACTAGCATCCAGACGCTGAAGAAAGAATGGCTGATGAAGCATGTATGATGAGGCTTGTTTGTTCATAGACTACAGAAAATACTGAATCACTCCACAATGAAAACATGTCCGAGTTCATTCTTCTTTAAAGCGTAACAGTCACAGCCCGTGATTGACAGGCGCCGGCCCCGCCCACTTCTGATCAGCGGTTAGCAATCTGGGTTAGTTAGTGTGCAGCGACGGGTTAAACTCAGCAGCATGAGATCAAATCACACTCAGTCATGCAGCCCTGCCCCCTTGATGTCACCAGTCCCGCCCCCGGTGGCATGCAGCCCCGCCCCTTGATGTCACCAGCCCCGCCCCCGGTGGCAAGCAGCCCCGCCCCCTGCCGCTCATGCTTTAACGTCACTGTGAAAGAAAGAGATTGACAGGTGTCAGTCAGTGATTGATACAGCGGTGAGTCTGTATTAAGGCATTGGGAAGGAATCAACAAAACAAGAAACACCCAATCGCTGGAAGAAACGACGGAGCGACACGCCTTTAAATAAACATGTTTGGTGCAATATTCTCTCTTTCAATGCATAGATATTAATGTAGAATAGAGGACAGATACAATAATGAAGAGGGAACAGCTGCATAGACCAGTCTAAGAGCAAATAAAACACTGTGTCAGTAACAACCCTTAAAATACTGCAAAGCCTCCTTTAAAAAGCGTCCGACGGGAACGGACGTCTGGAGTGTGTTCGTTCACTAATGCTGATAGGTTAAAGTGGGCGTGGTCGGATACCCCGATTGGTCAAATCAGTGAAGCATTTTAAGACAGCGAGGATCGGGTGGGTGGGTGGAGTCGGGCGTCCTGATTGGCTGTGGTGAGGGTGGCTGTGGTGAGGGTGGCTGTGGTGAGGGTTGCCGTGGCAACGCTCTACCTGGCTGCGGTGGGCAGCACTTGGCCCGGATACGACCGGCGGGTGCTGGTGGCTTGTCTCTGCCGCGCTAAGAAAGACTGACCCGAACCCGTGCTGGCCAGCCGGTCCTCAGCCGCCTTCTTCTGCAGCGCCATCCCCTGAACACACACACACACACAGACACACACACACACAAATCATGATTTAACCCTTCATATCAGTCACAGACACACATTGCAGCGCTCTCTATTACCGTGCTTAATGAAACTACACCACCTAGTGCACACTACACCTGCTCTAGAGGTGTCTATAAGGGAGTGTGATATATATATAGTCTGCGATAATATCGTAATTGTTGTTTTAATGATGTGCAATTTGACATTAATGAGTATATCGCAAAAAACAAACAAAACACACCTACAGAGTGCATGTTTACATTACATGATGAAGTCTAGTAGGTTAGACTAGAGCGCGTTCTTTCCCTGCATGGACAAATGCACAAAACAAAGGCACTGATATATTTTAAGATCAGTCAAGTTTATTTCAGTTGAAACAGCTTTAGACTGGGACTAGGCTTAAGCCGTGTCTGTGAAACCGGGGGATAGTCTGTATCCAGTCCAGATGGTGGATCCAGCACCTAAAGACAACCTCTACAGCCCTGAATGTCAGCAGAGATCAGGTCAACTACATGAGCCCCAGAGACAGACCCCCTCGTCATCAGTATAAGACCACGGGAACCAGACAAGTCCTCTGCACAATCTGACTCTGCTGCAGCCTAGAATTAAACTGCTGGCCTCGTCTGGGCAGAGAAGAACGCACACTATTTCCCTGTTTAATACTGTAAAGCTGCTTTGACACAATCTGCATTGTAAACAGCGCTATATGAATAACAGTGACTTGGCTTGACTTGTTTTGCTCTATTTCGACAAGAAAATAATTCCAAACACAGGAACAGCACTGTTTTGTGTCTCTGAGCGACATGACGGCGATTCGTTCCTAAATTAATAATTAAATATAAGTTTAAATGATTTGGTTCAAACACAATGACTCACTTTAACAGTAACTTGCTGCCACCTACTGGCGGTTTTAATTTCACATTTAAAGTATCTTTTCATTTTTTTTATATAATATCAAATATCACTTTCAACGTTTTATGCTTAAAATATAAAAACACTATTTATGAATTTGTAACGGTAGGTTAAATACGTTCTTGTCCTGCATTAAACAGTGTGTAAATACATCTACATATTTATTTCCTCTACATTGCAAAGATTAATTTAGTTGATACTGATTTAATTTGCCTGGCAAGAGCCCAAATGTCTTATTAAAATTGACTGATTAAATGTCAGAATTTGACTCCAAAGATGATGCACACTTTTATAAAAAAATGGCTTTATAAAGATAAAAATGCCCATAAAAGGTCAAAATACATTTAAACTTATCACTGCTGTGAACTGACCACCACATAATATATATATTAAAAAACTTTATGAGTCAGCTGTCCTCAGGAGTCCTTAAGATATTAGCACAATAACACACTCTCTTCTAATTATCGTTATCGATAAAATCCCAGAAAATAGATATATTTTTATTTATTTATTTTTTATATCACACACCCCTAGTTGTCGAAGTACACTGATTCCTCAGCTGAATATATTTATGAACGATAATAAAGTTTTTGATATTTTCAATCAGGTTTTAGAAAGTTTCACTCTACAGAGACAGCACTTGTAGAAGTTTTAAACTAAAAGTTTTAATGACCACTGACTTTGGCGACTCTGTTGTACTGGTACTATTAGATTTAAGAGCAGTATTTGATACAGTTGACCGTGAGGTCCTGCTTGCTCGGCTAGAATAAGTTGTGGGCATCAGAAGAACTGCACTAAGCTGGTTTCAGTCATATCTTAAAAATATAAGCTTCTCCATCAGTATAGGAGGATGCCATTCGGGGGAGGTCCCCTGACTCGTGGGGTCCCCCAAGGCTCTATTCTGGCCCTTTGTAGTTTTCTCTATATATGCTTTCTTCAGGCTCTATTTTTGAAAAGCATGGCTTCTACTATCATTGCTACGCAGACTTTATTTGCCCCTGAAGCACAAAAATGGCTAAGACTTCCTCTGTGCCTGTCTTTCTGAATTGGGTGTCTTTACATTTTTTAAATCTAAATGAAAGTAAAACAGAGATTATTGTGCTTGGCTCTTCTGAAGTCCCAAACATTTCTCATTTCAATTCTGGTGTTTAATCTTCTTAAGTTAAATCATGTGTTAAAAAACCTGCGATAGTGCACTTGAATTTGATTTAGTTGTCAAATCAAGTTTTTACCAACTAAGAGCGCTGGCTAAAGTGAAGGTTTATTTTATTTTAAGTATTTTAAAATGACAAATCATGCTTTTATTTCTTCTAGAATTGATTATTGTAATACCCTGTATCTGGGAATAAACTATTCTTCATTATAAAGCTTGCAAATGGTCCAAAATGTGGCTGCACGACTCTTAACCGGTGTCTGCAAATGAGAACATATTA
>CM049869.1:45497856-45500356 GCA_027474115.1 Schizopygopsis malacanthus | reverse complement strand
TGTGTGTGTGTGTGTGTGTGTGTGTGTGTGTGTGTGAGTGCCAGAGTGTGTGAGCGTGTGTATCTGTGTGCGTGTGTGTGTGTGCGCGTCTGTGTGTGTGTGTGTGTGTCTGTGTGTGCGCATGTGTGTGTGTCTGTGTGTGTCTGTGTGTGTGTGTGTGTGTGTGCGTCGGCGTATGTGTGTGTGTGTGCACACAATTGTAATAATCCAGAGAGATTGTTGTGCTCCACACAGAGATCATCATCAGTCCGTCTGGAGTCTGAACACAACAATCAAGACAGACCACGGTGTGTGTGCTTTACGTACATCTTCTGCAGGACTTGTGCCATGGCCACTCCGCTGGTCATCTCGTCCACCACTGAACACGGCGCCTCCACACCGAACGCCTGGATCTGAACACAACAAACACACTCTACATGAGACGCTGAGCTTCATCCGTGTGTTTGTGTTCTCCACCACGGCTGCTATTACATCTCACACACACACACACACACACACACAAACACACACACACACACACACACACACACACAATAACACACACCGTAGCTCTCTGTTCCTGGAGATTCAGCTTTCTCTCACGTTTCCACAAAGCATCCAGGAGCTCTAGACGGCAATCAAAACACAATCTGACTTCACGCTGGAGCTCAGCATAAACACAAAGTGCTATTGTGCTGCGGAAATTTCCCTTACTAACATCACAGTGTCACACTGAGCCCAGGATCAGGACAGGAAGTCCCGCCCACAGGAAACAGCACTAACATCACACTGAGCCCAGGATCAGGACAGAGGTCCCGCCCACAGGAAACAGCACTAACATCACACTGAGCCCAGGATCAGGACAGGAAGTCCCGCCCACAGGAAACAGCTGGGCTCCGAGCCGTCTGACAGCAGCTCTGTGAGGAACGCGAGACATCAGCATGTGTTCATCTGGAGCAGAAACACAACCCTTCAGAGACTCCTTCACTTCTGCTTCGTCTGCAATGCACTGAACGCACCGCAACCTGACATGTTCTGGTGAAACTCCACGGATTACATTAATACAATGTACAATTTCTGCGCACTAATATTGTACTTAATATACTATAAATGATTCTTCAGTACTTCTTAAGATCTGAAGTGTACTCAACTGTGGGACATAAATCAAAATATGCATTTAAAAATGCATTTAACACCACTTGAACCCATCTTTCATACACTACTACACTCAAGTGTACTACAAGTGCTGATTAAATACATCTTATAAACACAGAGATACTTGGTTAAAAGCACATTTGTGACACTGGAGCACAAAACCAGCCAATTTATAAATAATAAATCATCTTTGCATTGATGTATGGTTTGGACAATATTTGAAAGGGTGCAAAAAAATCTAAATATTGAGAAAATCATCTTTAAAGTTGTTCAAATTAAGTTCTTAGCAATGCATATTACTAATCAAAAATTAAGTTTTGATATATTTAGCATACTAAATATCTTCATGGAACATGATCTTAATATCTAATGATTTTTGGCATAAAATAAAAAAGTATAATTTTGACCCATACAGTGTATTGTTGTCTATTGCTACAAATATACCCGTGCTGCTTATGACTACCGGGACACATGATGATTCATATTATTGACGTCCCAATTAAATATCACAGTTGAGCACACGTAGATGCTCTTAATTTGCAAGTACAATATATGAAGTGCAACATGAGTGTGTGAAAATACAGCACCACTTACATTTCTGGAAGTGCACTTTTTTTTTAACCTGATATTATGACTTTGCCTTCACCTCATCGGACAGTTATTACATCTGTAAGAAAGCTTATGAAAACACAGTTTTATGTTTGTGTGCGGGCTGAATTGAGCTTCTCTATTGTCCAGTCAAGCACCGTCTGCAGTGTCTAAACACTGAACTGAGATCATCGTCACATCTCTGACACGCAAGAGGCTCAACAACCAGATGCATTCAAATATAGAAGTGCATGGGAATTAAATAAAGTCAAAGACAGTGTGATTCTCCGTTCACTGAACTCCAGTCTGAGTCACTGTACCGAAAGCATAGACTAAATATGTGTACATGTATTTTATAATAAACTAGCAGTATGATATAACTCCAGACATCATATAATAATAATAACACACGTGTTGTGTCTCACATCTCCCCTCCTCACTTCTCTTTGGTCTTCATCAGGACTTTATAAACTTACTCAATATCTTCTGTTTGTTTACTTCTCTCTCGATCATAAGCTCTGTGCTGGACTCAGAGCATGCTGGGATTGATCCTGTCTGCATGGGTCAGATATAAACTATCTGATTAAGAGTCGTTAATACTGATACTGGACACACGCCAGAGCTAATTACTAGATAGTAGTTGATAGTTTAATTCAACGGTCACTCGTTATGGGGCTTGATTACCAGATCTAACACACCAAGACCGGTCTGAACTAATGAAGAGAGAGAGAGGGAGCTGATTCATCAGCATTAATTACAACAGCACACACATTCACAC